>CP136063.1:80634279-80937365 GCA_032622095.1 Siphonodentalium dalli | reverse complement strand
CCTGGGCCGAACTTTTTGAGCCGAAAATATTTTGGGTCGAGTCCGAAAAAGTGGGTCAAATAGAAATTCCCGCTCTGCACGGTTAGGAAAATGTGGCAAATGACCATGGCAACGTCTTAAGTAAGGCGAAAAAAAATTGGTTAAAAAAAGTGGGTCGAATTTCAGTTTTCGCTCTGCTCGGTCGGGTCAATTTCGGAAAAAATGGCAAACTGTCCAATATTAAAAAATGGCCACCTGGGCTGAACTTTTGGGCCGAAATTTTTTGGGTCGAGTCCGAGAAAGTGGGTCAAATAGAAATTCCCGCTCTGCTCGGTCAGGACAATTTGGGAAAATGTGGCAAATGACCATGGTAACGTGTTAAGTAAGGCGAGACGAAATTTCCTGTGGCTGTCCTTGATCCCCTCAGCAAATAAAATGAACTCCATATTGTCAATCCAGTTCAAGAACATCTCCAAGATAGGCCGGGCACAGTGCAAACCTAGTCCCAGATGATGACACGTGGGATGAACTTCTACCCCATGCGATCGGGCGTCCAGTCATTTTGACCGTTCCATCAGAAGAAGATGTAGTATGTCTGGGCTTTGACCCCTCGGATCCGCATTTCATTGGCGATGCGATGGGTCGGGGTAAACACGAGGGGGCCTCTTACCCCGAAGAGCTCGATTGCTCCTGTAGTCTTGCCACTGCCCCCGCCACCATTAAGTAGCTCAGCTGGTGCCGGGTCAGTGAGTCATTGTAGCTGGGCGCCGTTGATTCCACCATCGGTGTGGCTTGGCTACAGTATTCTGGCTTGGAGAGGTACGCGCGTGTTCCTGCGGCAATGTACAACTGCTCCTCCTTATCACGCCACTGAGCCGGGCCCACCGGTAAGAGGAATGGATCCACAGTCAAGCATTTAACACACAATATTCTCACCACAGTCTCATAGTTGGGGGCGACGTACGCATTGACACCGTCAAGCTTCTGCAACGCGGTCTTCTGGGCGTAAATGCTATCAGTGGCCACCCGGAAAGCTTCATCGGGTTCACATCTTGCCAGCATAGCAAGGAGGTTGGTGTGGCCAGCATTGAGGCCCTCAAGTGGGTGTACTGGTGCTGCGAGCCATCGTCGTATGTGAGAATGTGGCCAAGGGGACACTGTTGGGGGCGCCAACCAGAGTGCCACTTTGGGGGTGTCCCTTACCAAAAAGTTAAGCTTTCCCTGATCGACCACAAGCCTCCGTGTCAGTCTTTTGCCGTCGTCATTGCTGTCCTGGATGAACTTGCCTATGATGCTGCAGCCTTCATCACTATATTCAGGGAGCCAGACCGCGGTTCGTTGCTCAAAGGTGATGATGGCCTCATGGACCTTCAGGCTCTTCAGGAGATCTGACTCAACCAGAAAGGCGAGCAGGTGTGTGGGGGGCACAGCCCTGATATGCGAAATGCTTTCCGAACCAGGCGGGGATGACGGGGTGGCAGTTAGGGGCGAACTCCCATTCCTATACCTCGGCGAAACCGGTGCCGATATCTTGGGGAGGGGGCGTTGATTGGGACCGGGTCATGCGGTGGGTGGGGTGCCCGAATCTGTCAAAATATGGCTTGGCCTCGCCATGGCCTTGGAAGCTGGCCGGTTAGCAGGCTTTCATGTCGATGCTGGCGACGTCTCTTATATCGCAGCCCGTCACGTTCCAGATGCCTCCATGACCATGCTCGACACATGCTTTCTGTGTGTCATCTCCGAGATTAGCCTGGTCGGTTTCCAGCCGTTGTGCTCTTTTGTCATGATACTGGCTGTGTGGTTCACACCGACGGCTCGGTCTGCGAGGGACTCATCGCCCAATTCAGCAAGGCTTCCTGGAGGTTTTGGTCAGTCTCCAGTGTCCTGTGTGTGCGGCCGTCTTGGAGCACAATCTGGTCCATACTGAGCTCTGTCTTGCATCCCCTAGCAGACAGACTGAAATCGGCTCGTCTGGGTTGCGTTTCGAATGGCCTCCCAGATATCGCCTTAATATAAGTGAACCTGCCTGGAGCATGGGAATGGGGGGTCTTTGGACCAGGCGTGGCTGTTGTGGCAGATGAGCTCTACTTTACCTCTGATCCCGTTGCCCCTAAGCTGGTATTTCCAGTTGGTGTAGATGTCCTCATCGGCTATATCTCTGAGTATGATCTCACGGTTCAGTATCTTCTCGAGGACGGCGACATCCTCGACCGCGGCCTGTTTGGTGAACTCGCTCCTCTCACTTCTGAATTTTCTTTCTCATCGTGGGCGTGAGTCCCTGCCCTCTCAGCGCACCTTCAACGTGTTCCTCCACTGGGCAACACAGTTGATGTCGCCGTCCTTCATTGGTGCTAGGTTTGCAGGATCGGGGATAGATGCCATAGACGACCGCAGTGACACAGGGTAGGCATTCTCATAGTATGGGCGGTCAATACCCGTCTGGCGTCAGCACACCGGGCTTGAGGCATGAATGATCTCAACGACGCCTTGTCCCTTCTTCCTCTCGGCCCTGACCGGGTCGAACTTGTCTGCAACCACCAGTTGCCGTCATCATGCTGCCTCAAGAACTTAACTTTGAGGGTATACTCTCGTTCGAGAAGCTCTCTGACGACTTGTGATGCTCTCTTATCTGCCATATGACCGTCGAATCTGTTGAGTCGACACTCTCTACCCTCCATGTGGAGAGGACTGCGGCTGCGCCGTCGACTTCAAACTCGTTTTTGGCATCGTTCATCATGTCAACCCACGGTTCGTCGGCCGGGTTCCTCACCGAGTGCGGGACCTGGACATCCAGGTCAAATTGTCCCCTCTCCCTCATTTATCTGAAGTCCGATTCTCTGAGGACCCCAGGGCCTTTTCGCATAATGCTCAGCACGACATTCCATCGCCACTTCCTTTCGCCAATGTGCCTCAACGGTTCTTTTCTCCTGATTGGGTTCATTTGCAGTCTCTCCTCGATGGTTTCGCACGCCGTGACCTCGGCGTCGATCAGCTTAAGCTTGCAGACGTGAAACAAACTCTGCAGCACGGACGTCGGCAATCGCCTTAATTAGATCAGGCTTTTGAAGAGAGGAATACTCCCTCAAGCCGAGATCTTTGGCTTGGGCTCGAAGCTTGCGTATAATAGACATGTCCTGGATAGGTATATTCATTGTAACCACATATCTAATTGAAAACGTCAATGGCCGCCAACCGAGCAAATCCCTTTTCATTTCTGTAACCACACCTCAAGCAGAGTGATATTTGGTTCGTTGCACCCTTACCGCAAACACGGCACGGCTTTGTGCACGATCCTTTTCGCAATCGGGCCAGATGAACTTTACAGTACTCACACAGACAGCGTAGGGCACAGAGCTCTGTAGAGTTCAAGGTAAGCCACCGGCATGAATGTTGACCCTTCATATTACTTCAGGAAGTTCAGGTATACCCATAACAACGGGTATATCTAAAAGGAGAATACGGGCCGATGAAGGTAGTGGGCTTTCCATGACTCTCCATGCTTGCATTGTCCCAATTATTTGAGTACGTGGAGGTCTATATGCTTGATACCGGGGAGCTGGGGCTGGGAGCTTTTTTGGGGTGAATTGGTTGGTGCATTCACCCCCTGCTGGGAACAGGGGCAGAGAGTTGTTTGGGTTGAATGAGCTGGTGCATTCACCCCCTGCTGGGGACAGGGGCTGGAAGGCTCGGTGGAGCCCGTTTATGGCCCGAATCAGTTGGTGCATTCACCCCCTGCTGTTCCTTTGTACAGTATAAGATGATAGTTGTGAACCGAAACCATTGCATCACAGGTGATGAATCGTCCGATAGAGGGTGACGATGCAGCATACCATATAATTAGTTTGAAAGTCGTGACTTGAACGGTGGTTTGGTTGAATTCGGAGAATTTTAATTAATAAAGTGTTGGTTTAAGTAAATGTTCATCTTTAATTCATCGCTGTAGTATAATACTGTATAGCCATCATATTCGTCTGTTCGTATCTGGTGTCCATAAATATCAAAACGGCTATGGTTGCCATTTTGGCCACCTCTTGTGGCAACCGCACGGGCTAGAGGGTGCGGTTTTCGGTTTTTATAGTATCGTTTGGGGCGGACCACCCTACGTACCGCACCGTTTATTTGGTCAGAATCGGTTCATAAATACCAAAAGGGCTATGGTTGCCAATTTGGCCACCTCCTGTGGCAACCGCACGGGCTAGAGCGGTGCGGTTTTCGGTTTTTATATTTTATTTTTGGGGTGGGTCACCCTACCGCACCGTTTATTTGGTCAAAATATGTTTCCGAATAAGGAATAAGGAACTGGGAATAAGTAACCGATGTCACCGTAGTGACAGTTTTAAATGGTCAGATCTTATACAACAGAATAGACACGAACTTATGTATATACAAAATGAGAAGCCAGTAAAACATCGTTTACAGTTCCGTTCCGAAATTATGATACCAAACTTAGCGACTAAGAGGTGGCAAGACTCTAAATGTTTCGGCGGGTATTTGGCGCGGGTCATCCATCCATGCAGTCAAATTGGCCGAAATCCTTACCGTTGGTCCATACCACATTTTCACCTCCTCATGATGGTACCATCTGGGGTGATGGTGGGGGTAGAGATGTCTCTAGGGGGTATTTGAGACAGGCCATCCACCCACCCATGCCGTCAAATTGGCCGAAATCCTCAGTGTTCTCGAAAATGGTCCATATCCCATATTCAGCCCATAGGCCCACTTTTTCGGACTTGGCCCGAACATTTTTGGCCGAGGTGGCAGGGGGGGGGGGGGGTCTGGGGAAAAAATGCACATATAGGGCCCAAAAACTTTTTTCCGACCCCGAGTGAACCACCACCCCATTTGTGCAAAAAAAAAAAATCCCTCCAAAATTTTGGAGACCCCCCCCCCTTTCTTATGTTTTTATCAAAATTTCAGAGGTTTTTTTGGCCGTTCTTCAATAACTGTGCTAACTGCCTTCCAAACCCATTCCTCTATCCTTTTTTGGTGCAAACTCTTGTTGTGTACCATTAAGACTCGAGCAAAAACATACTTAATTGGTAAACACAGATCAGAAAAACGAAAAATAAACTGTATTTCCAGGTGTTTCCAGGTAATAAAGCATTGTGCAGGTACACTATATGTCTCAAATCACCCTAGACCCCGTTATAGCCTTAATATATCGAGTGTGTTGTGTCTGACTGAGAACACTGGCCAGTGTAAATAGTGGTAAACAGGTCAGGGGTTCCACAATTATTTGTACATGACCAAAGAAAACTCTTTAGTCTTATCCACCGGGGTGGGATGGGGGAGGGGAATTGTGTTTTTGGTTAGGTATACACATAGATATATGGTTATTATACCACCCCCCCCCCCCCGATATTAGTCGGCGGGTATATAGTTGACGTCTCGAGCCGTCCGTGCGTCCGTCCGTACATACATTTTGCATTATAACTCAAGAGACGGTTGTCATATTTTTATACCCTATGGCATGGTGACGGACCAGAAATGGGGAACGAATATGCATAATATCACGGGTTGTGACATGACCGCTTTTGACTAACCATATCAGTAAAGGAAAATAGAATGTGTGGACCTAAATATTATCAAATGTTCAAGAACTGTTGAGTTTTAGTGGAGCTTCAGTTGCTATGGATTTTAAATATTTGTATGTACATTTGTGCACTAGAGTTTGCAGTCTAGTCTCAGTCAGAGTTTATTCTTGATTTTACTTTTAGTTTGAACTTTGAAGACATTGAAGAATGTCATTTCTCAATGCATCTGAATGCATCACATTATTTCAGTTCATCTATTTGTAAGTGATAACAGTATATATATATTAGTATTTTAGTTTAGTCTTGTTGAGCAGTAAAGCAGAAGTTCGGAAATTCAATGAGAATAGCGTCACCTTCAGTAACGGTCATTCATCATAACCAATTCAGTTTTATTTGGATAATTGTTGCAAATTAACGTTCAAGATCAGAAATAACCAGAAGGAATGAATTTGATTACATGCCAAAACAAGACAGTATATCAGGCATTAGAAATTTATGAGATACCCTTTTCAATTTCATGTTATGCAACAATCAGATTAATGGTATCAAGTCATCATTGAGTATTCACCATGTAGTATCCAATTTGTGATACAGTTTTTTTGTTTTATTACTTTTATTCAGGTAATATATTAATTTTGTTACTAAATATTTCTTCCGTTGATCATAAGTTTCCTGAACGCTATTACGGTGGTCCACTGTGAAGTGGGCCGGGATCTTGTGAAATACAGAATGTTGCTAAATATGAGGCTAAATAGTCACTATAGCTGCCCATATAGCCCTATATCAATAAGCATGGTACTAACATGCTTACAAACAACATTACATGGTCAGTACTTGTAAATTGTTTTTTTTAAATCCATTTTTGAAAAAATTTACAAGCACGATTTTTTCGGCCTCTGGACCAATCACCCAACCACCCCGGCCCTATATACGGAATTTTTTTGCAGACCCCCCCCCCCCCCCTGGATGTGGCCATTTATGACCACGCACTCTTGTTTCGGACTATTTCCGTTTATTTTCGGACTTTTGTTTCACACGAAATTTCGTCTCGCCTTACTAAAGACGTTGCCATGGTAGTTTGTCACATTTCCCCAAATTTTCCTGACCGAGCAGAGCGGGAATTTCTATTTGACCCACTTTTTCGGACTCGACCCAAAAACTTTTCGGCCCAAAAAGTTCGGCCCAGGTGACCATTTTTTAATATGTGACAGTTTGCCACATTTTCAGAAATTTTCCCGACAGAGCAGAGCGAAAACTGAAATTCGGCCAACTTTTTAGGACTCGGCCCAAAAATTTTTCGGCCCAAAATATTTGGCCGATGTGGCCATTAATGACCCATCACTTCTTTCGGCCAATTTCCGTTTATTTTCGGACTTTGCCTAATTTCGAGACATTTTTTAACTTTTTTTCCGGATTTTTTATCACAGGAAATTTCGTCTCGCCTTAAGACGTTGCCATGGTCATTTGCAACATTTCCCCAAATTTTTTGAATAAGGAATAAGTAACGAAATTCACGCTGCTGGAGATACAACCCCTAATTTTTATGGATAACCACAGCAGCCACGGGACTATCCTTGTGGATTCTTCTTGTGCACCACTAGTCCATCTAGAAATCACAAATCAAGTCACAAGTCCAGCGCCGTGGCAAAAGTCCAGCAGTATCTCATAAAAAGTGAAAAAAAAAAAAAATTTGACCCAAAATTCGAACAGGGGAGCACGAATTGGAACACAACAATGAACTTGAGGCAAAACAAAAATTAGGGGTTGAATCTCCACCGAATTTCGAACTTCGAACGAATAGGTTCGAACGCTCAGATTGAAATTCAAACCTATAAATCGAGTGATTTCTCGAAGCTGAGCGTTAGTTTGCTGGATTCTCTACCGGAAAGTATCAAAAATGCCAAGTTTCAGCTCGATCGAACCATAAACAGTGCCACTTCCCTCCGACACCACCCCTATCATAATATTGAAGGCGAAATGTTTGAGACAAAAAAAAGTGGGGGTAGAATTTCAATCTGAATTTCGAACTTCGAACGAATCTCCTCTGAATCTCCACCGAATTTCGAACGCTCAGATTGAAATTCAAACCTATAGATCGAGTAATTTCTCGAAGCTGAGCGTTAGTTTGCTTGATTCTCTTATGGAAAGTATCAAACATACCAAATTTCAGCTCAATCCAGCCATAAACAATGCCACTTCCCTTCGGCACCTTAATATTGAAGGCGAAATTTTCTAAGTCCAGCGCCGTGCCTAAATTTTATAAGTCCAGCAATATCTCAGAAAAAGTGAAAAAAATCACTTTTGACCCAAAATTCGAGCAGGGGAGCACGAATTGGAACACAACAATGCATTTGAGGCAAACAAAAGTGGTGGTCGAATTTCAATCTGAATTTCGAACTTCAATCCAGATCGAAATTCGCCCAGATTGAAATTCAGATTGAAATTCAAACCTATAGATCGAGTAATTTCTCGAAGCTGAGCGTTAGTTTGCTTGATTCTCTTATGGAAAGTATCAAACATACCAAATTTCAGCTCAATCCAGCCATAAACAATGCCACTTCCCTTCGGCACCTTGATATTGAAGGCTAAATTTTCTAAGTCCAGCGCCGTGGCTAAATTTTCCAAGTCCAGCAGTATCTCAGAAAAAGTGAAAAAAATAACTTTTGACCCAAAATTCGAGCAGGGGAGCACGAATTGGAACACAACAATGCATTTGAGGCAAACAAAAGTGGGAGTCGAATTTCAATCTGAATTTCGAACTTCAATCCAGATCGAAATTCGCCCAGATTGAAATTCAGATTGAAATTCAAACCTATAGATCGAGTAATTTCTCGAAGCTGAGCGTTAGTTTGCTTGATTCTCTTATGGAAAGTATCAAACATACCAAATTTCATCTCAATCCAGCCATAAACAATGCCACTTCCCTTCGGCACCTTAATATTGAAGGCGAAATTTTCTAAGTCCAGCGCCGTGCCTAAATTTTCTAAGTTTAACAGTATCTCAGAAAAAGTGAAAAAAATAACTTTTGACCAAAATTTCGAACAGGGGAGCACGAATTGGACCACAACAACGAAGTTGGGGCAAAAAAAAGTGGGGGTTGAATTTCAATCTGAATTTCGAACTTCGAACGAATATCCACCGAATTTCGAACGCTCAGATTGAAATTCAAACCTATAGATCGAGTAATTTCTCGAAGCTGAGCGTTAACTTGCTAGATTCTCTGATGGAAAGTATCAAAACTGCCAAGTTTCAGTCCGATCCAGCCATAAACAGTGCCACTTCCCCTCGGCACCTTAATATTGAAGGCGAAATTTTCTAAGTCCAGCGCCGTGCCTAAATTTTCTAAGTTTAACAGTATCTCAGAAAAAGTGAAAAAAATAACTTTTGACCAAAATTTCGAACAGGGGAGCACGAATTGGACCACAACAACGAAGTTGGGGCAAAAAAAAGTGGGGGTTGAATTTCAATCTGAATTTCGAACTTCGAACGAATATCCACCGAATTTCGAACGCTCAGATTGAAATTCAAACCTATAGATCGAGTAATTTCTCGAAGCTGAGCGTTAACTTGCTAGATTCTCTGATGGAAAGTATCAAAACTGCCAAGTTTCAGTCCGATCCAGCCATAAACAGTGCCACTTCCCCTCGGCACCTTAATATTGAAGGCGAAATTTTCTAAGTCCAGCGCCGTGCCTAAATTTTCTAAGTCCAGCAGTATCTCAGAAAAAGTGAAAAAAATCACTTTTGACCCAAAATTCGAGCAGGGGAGCACGAATTGGAACACAACAACGCACTTGATGCAAAAAAAAGTGGGGGTCGAATCTCCACCGAATTTCGAACTTCGAACTTCGATCCAACTTCACGCGAATCTCCACCGAATTTCGAACTTCGAACTTCGATCCAACTTCACGGACCTGTTTTTTTACTGTTTTTTTTTTTCATCACTAATGTTCGTTTGCGATTTTAATTTCCTGAGAGCCTTTTTTTGGGACTTAAGGAACATAGGAACACGTATGTATATCTCCACTCTGTTGTTCAAGTAATACTTTCCCCACATAACGAGTTGGCATTTTATGTCACTTCGGTGTCACTTCGGTCGAGGTAGTTCAATATTTCTGCAGCTGGATACATAATAATTTCCCTACCTACCTACCCTAATTTTTTCGCTCCGTTAGCAGAAACATACAATCTTCTTCTTTTTTTTTGGCCTAACTGAAATAAGTAAGGTTTAGGTCAGGACGTGTGCATGGCATAGCCGCTCTCCGCCTGAAGCCGGATATTATAACCGTTGAAGTTATTTAGTTGACACAATCATGTTTTTTCATCACTGGGTTACTATTATCTATACTTATCAGTAATAATATCCAGAAACTACCTTTAACTCTATCATAAAACAAGGTTACAGTCGCATAATTTTTCTTTGTTTTGAGGTATCTCTGATTCCCCCCCGGGTTATATAATAGCCGCATTGTGACACCATGCGATGATCCGGCGATACGACCCATGTTAGTCCGCAAGCCAATACTAAAAAAATCAAGCTTCGTTGCACCACCTCGCATTTTTCATCTTTAAAAAATCTTCACCAAACATTATGTTTCATCAGAGGCTGTGTTCCAAATATGATCCAACAGTCCACACTATTGACATGAGTTCCACGCCATGCATGACCAGAGGAGTTGAGAAATTCGTGCGTCTGGAACTTTATTGCTAACGAAGTTCGCACCCTGTGTTCGTTTCTCGTTTCTTGTTTTTTCATCACTGGGTTACTATTATCAGTACTTATCAGTAATAATATCCAGAAACTACCTTTAACTTTATCATAAAACAAGGTTATAGTCGCATAATTTTGCTTTGTTTTGAGGTATCTCTGATCTTTCCCCCGGGTTGTATAATAGCCGCCTTGTGACACCATGCGATGATCCGGCGATATATACGACCCATATTAGTCCGTAAGCCAATACTAAAAAAATCAAGCTTCGTTGAACCGCCTCGTATTTTTCATCTTTAAAAAAACCTGAGTGAAACCTGGGTTGATTTACCAGGTAGATTTGTACATGGGCAGTACATGTGGAACATACTATAAGTGATTATGGCATCACATTTGATTTGCGGATGACTGGACATCCACCGCCCATAATCACAAGTTGATGTTTGACTTTCCTGCTAGTTCTCACATCCATGCACTAGCTATACTGTCGCAGAACCAGACGAGATCGAGTCTTTCTTACAAGCCTTGAAATAGTGTGTCTATCATTTGCATAATGAGGTCCCCAGAGGGTGAATTTAGTGATGCTACCCCGCATAGCGGGTTAGCATCACCAAATTCACCCTCTGGGGACCTCATTCTGCTTACAATTCAGCAGAATGAGGTTCCCAGAGGGTGAATTTGGTGATGCTAACCCGCTATGCGGGGTAGCATAACTAAATTCATCCTCTGGGGACCTCATTCTGCAAATGACAGACACACTATTTCAAGGCTTGCTTTCTTATATCCACATGTTGCTAAATAATTTGGATCTCGGAGTAATTCATGCAGGTTTGTCAGTTTCTTACTGGGGCTGATTGTTTCCTGGTGCACTGGCGTGATCTTTCAGTGAAATCGTGGCAGTGCATTATGAAGGTAATAACAATGTCGTAATAGGGCAACGACGCTGAAAACACGATTATTCCCGACAAACCAAACCAATCTCAATAACAGATCGCATATATAAGGCGTCCCTAAATCATTTCTGCGGAGTTCTTTTTCAGACTCGTTTGTTTACAGACACATAGGAGAAATCATTCACTATCGGCCTACCAACGGATTAGGAGTTTTTTTTAAATGAAAGGGTGGGTTTTATGCAGCCAACACTCAATACGCTTGTACCCAAATCACCCACATTTAAATGTCATATATAAACTTTGGTGCAAAAGTGAATATTATAGGATGAGGTAAACCGCGACTATACAGCAGCGTGAATTCCGTTACTTATTTCTTATTCCTTATTCGAAAAATTTGGGAAAATGTGGCAAATGACCATGGAAACGTCTTTGGTAAGGAGAGACGAAATTTCTTTTGAAAAAATGGCTCGAAAATAGGCAAATCCGAAAATAAACGGAAATTTTCGAGGCATTTTTGAACTTTTGAGCCGGATTTTTTTCACAGGAAATTTCGTCTCGCCTTACTAAAGACGTTTCCATGGTCATTTGCCACATTTTCCCAAATTTTCATGACCGAGCAGGTGGCCGTTTATTAATATGGGACACTTTGCCACATTTTCCAAAATTTTCCCGACCGAGCAGAGCGAAAACTGAAATTCGACCCACTTTTTTGGACTCGACCAAAACAAATTTCGGCCCAAAATTTTTGGCCGAGGTGGCCGTTTATGACCCTGAACTTGTTTCGGACACTTTCCGTTTATTTTCGGACTTTGCCTATTTTCGAGGCATTTTTGAACTTTTGACCCGGATTGTCTTTCACAGGAAATTTCATTTCGCCTTACTGAAGACGTTGCCATGATCATTTGCCACATTTCCCCCAAATTTTTCGAATAAGGAATAAGAAACGGAATTCACGCTGCTGACTATACTGCCAGTGCTACGCATATCTTGCCAAGAGACAAAATTCATGACCATTGGGTATATGACATTTCGGCACAAGTGCTTATGTCTCTCAGCTTGTCATCATTGCAATAACATTTTGAATTTCTCATCCCGTGTGTTGTCTGTTGTGATTCCCAGCATTGTCTTGAACGCGAGTTATAGGTAATTGCATGTGACTTCAGAGTTAGACACTGCTCAAATATATCACAAGACTAGTCCGATAGCAATTCCCGCGTCCTTCCTAGACATAAAACAGGCAGCCGACTGTTGTGTGTTCATAATTTGTGTGAAGGCGCATGTGTGTGCAACTATCTCTCGCCACTCAAGTGAAGCAGCTATATATAATAGCTGTCACTTGGCAGTTCAATTTAGATTCGGCAATACTCAACTACAAAATGCTTAGATTCTCCAGATAGAATAACCATATTAAACAATCATAAGCATACAACAAACAACACTACCGCGGTATTCTTTATGAGCTGATTCGACAATTTTAATGTCAGGCTGGAAAGACCAATAAATATATCGACAAAACGTTTGACGCCTCATACAAGTTATTCTCTATGGGTTGATATTTTCAATCAGTGTTACAATACACCAAATACAAATTAGTAGAGTGATTTCCCCTGGCACTTCCAAGATAGGATCAGCATAAAACAAATTCTGGCAGCTGAATGGTCAATGATACATGGACGAAAAGTGCACGAAAATATGCACAAAAGTGTTTTCCGTCGAGAAACATCAAATATAGCCACATGGTGAACTGTTACGGCTTTGCAAATGGCGAATAATTTATGGGAGGTGTTTGTGTTTTTTTCGATGTCATTTCCCCCTCAATTTTAAGGGTAGTGTGACGTTTGTCAAGCTGCAGTGTGATCCACCACGTTTACAAGTACTTTTGGGCACATTTCCGTGTGTCTAAAAGGACGTTCTTTAATTTTAAATACTCTTGCAGGGTCAAAGCTTTCCTGCGAATACAGGCCAGCGGGATTTGTTAACACTGAGGCCTATGTAAATCATTTGGTGTATTGTAACCCAGTGACAGGCTGTTCGAGTTTAAAACGATTTGCAACATCTCGAATGCCTGATATACCTATAAACAATAATAAAGATTGATTGGTCGAAATTTCTTCAAAAATAGTATTTTTATTGAAATTTGGGCAACGTTTAAATTTTATTTTCCTTTTTGGGATGAATTGAGCATAATAGTGTTCCTTTTGTCGCCAATATACTTATAGGCTGGACGTAATTCAGTTATCGATCAAATATAGTTACTGTGATAAATAGTGACTATGTCAGCAAAGTAATCACTCTCCGACCAGTATTCATATAATTTATTTCACTGAAATGTGCACCCTCGGAGAAATTGCTATTGCATAAAATTCTCACCTCGGATTATTGGGTACATTCAATAAAACTGTATATTGTTCTATAAACATATCCGCCAACATAAACCTATTCTGAAAAAATCTCTTCAGTGGTAGTTTTTTCCTTAGTTTACCCTGTAACTATTACCCTTTCTGAATAATGTATTGGTGCGGGTAACCTATGGGTATGGATGCTGAACCTTATTTGACAAGTTTAATTAATGAGAGTTTTGTGATTTTATGAGATTATGTTTTTTCGTTGAGCTTACATGATTGGCATTTCACCCCTCTGTTATTTAAACATATTCCACACCATTTGTCTGCCTTATCCTGCTATTTTCACAGTTTTTCATCAAACTATGGTGGTTGTTCCCCAATTGCCACTTGGAAAACACTTGTGTTGGAAGGGTATAGGTGTCCGAGATCGGACAGGAACAAACTTGCGTTCCCAGGGTGGTGGGCCCGCCCCAAAATGTTCAAAACCTGCAGTTTTTTCTGCCCACACCCCCCCCCCCCGCCGTGCATTTGGTCAAAATTTTGATTTGCAACAGTTGGAAAGATTGAGTTAACATGCAGTTGTAAAGTTCCAACCAAGGGGGTGGGGTGTAAATGGAATTCCACGAACATGGGATTTTTGTCTGGTTGAAAGTGTGGGGGGGGGGGGGTGCAGTTGGAAACCATAAATAAAATTGTGTTTGATCACGTTCCTTTATACCATGGCAATGTTCATTGCCATAATTATGAAACACACGAACGACGATATATAATTATACCCCCTCCCCATTACAATAAGTCACCGACAGTTATTTGATATTTTACAATGCACTCACTGCATAATAAGTTTCCGTTACACTTGTTTTGCGTTCCAGTGGCTAATATAGCTGGGACCATCAAAGGCACCACATAGTCTTATTAATCGTATTTGTGGCTCGATCGATTGTTGTGCGCCTGCGCATAACTGACTATAGCGGTTATTAATCAACATCCTGTAGCTCTACACTTTCGCTTTCACAGCAGCGAGCAAGGTCGAATGTGTTGAAGAATTCACGTGTAGCATAACATAAGCGCTGTCAGCGACACATATTTCAGTGTTTGAGCCATGCATACCTCATGGCGTAAGGACTAATTAATCAGCCAGGTGAATGAATTCTCTTGGGAGTCCCGAGAACACCGAATGTTCATAAAGTGATTCTGACTGGAGTTTCGTTTGTTCGATAAAAAATCTGGCATGTTTATTGGCCGTGTCACTAGAGATCGATTTTTCGACTATTCCGAGCGTTGGTGAATTTGATCCGCTCTTGACGCTGGCTGGACATAATCTTGATTGGAAATTTGAGTGAGTTGCATGATCGTCTTTAAAAAAAACTTCAGCAAATATTGTGTTTCCTCGCAGACTGTGTTTCAAATATGAGCCAATAGTCCACACTGTTGACAGGAGTTCCACGCCAGTCGACCAGAGGAGTTGATAAATTCGCGCGTCTGGAACTTCTTTGCCAACGAAGTTCGCACCCTGTGTTCGCTTCTCGTTTCTTTTGAAGCGAACACACACACGTCTGTGATATTATCGTATCACTGTACATCTATGGTGAAGGAAAAACCTAACCAGACTCGAACATACGACGACGACGGGTTTAGAAGAAGGGCTTCTTGTCTCTGTTTTAGGGATAATACGGAACGTGAGGTGAGTAAAGTCTACCCTATATAGGCCTATGCTCTAAAAGGCCCACTTAATTTTCGAGTCACTGATTATTTTTTATTATAGTGCCATATACGGTTTTAATAACAATCTATGTCATAAAATATGATTAAAATACTATAATTCATCACCATTTGAAACGGCTGTGTCTCAGAAGATCTCCATATAGAGAAACAGAAAACAGCTGAAATTCTAGAAAGATTACCCCCGTTTTTGGCTCCCAGAATGCAACATAATTCAAACTGAAAACCCTATTTTTAAGATTTAGAGTTATTCCCCCTCCATTGAAAATAGTACAATTTGAACTACAATCCAGACGAAAAAACACGCCAGTAAACTCAACTAAAACAACATGTCCACAGTTTATAATAATGTTTATTACACCGCATAAGTTGATAATATGTTTTGGAGCTTCCTCTTTCAAATGGTATATGGCATATATTTTATATATGTGATCTGGGGATTCGAAAATTAAGTGGGCCTTTAACTCTTTCTTTACTGAATGGATTCTTCCATCAGTTATACGAGGATATTTTGTAATGGTCTATTATTCATTTGGAGGGATGTTCAGTTAATATAAGCAGACAACAGACAGGCGAACAGATGATACAAGTGCAGAATGGTTCGTATTTATCGTTGGGAAATGTTCAGATAACAAATTCAACAAACGGCCGATTGTTGAACACTTATCATCTGAACATTTCCCAACGCCTAAGAGGACTACTCGTCAATAAATATTTAGTAAACAACGGTCAATAATAATGTTAAACGGTTTTATATATCCACTATCCCATGACGCCCTGTTGAACATTTAGTCATTTTATATAGACTAATGATGAGGTCCTTGTCACCATCATGTCTATCATGTGTTTTCAGACCTGCCGTCAATTTGGACGGGGAATATGTATACAACCACATGCAAGCACCTTGGAAGTTCATCCCACCACTATACATTTACAGAACTCTTTATACGTGGGGTGGGGAGGAAGGCACCCTAAACCAACTCACTGCTGTTTCCCCGTCCTTGAATCGTCACTGTCGGAATCTATACGGTACTGCCACGTTTGAGAAAAAACTCAGAAGATATCGAATCTGAGAATCTCTGGGGAAAAAATGAAAATCGTTACCGGGTCCGGTTTGAGATAAATAAGTTTAATCGCAAACAGTTGGTCATCAGGCTTGTCCCCACATCCGGTAGTAACTAGTAATCTGCTTGGCCATATATGTACAACGCCACGTTTAAATCACCATGCATGTCCCTCGCCACACTTGGCATCGGGGTATAAGAGAACGTGCGCGAAATTTGGGGGTATATGAGCACGTGAGAGATTGTTTATTCCACCATTAAATGGAGACGATATATACAACAATAGATACAATTACATAATATAGAAACAATAAGATGTGTTGCTATTCAGGACAACATGATATACGATAACAACAATGCTGTTTCTCACTCCACGGACTAAATGGGCACAAAATGCATATGAACGAAAAACATTCTACAAAAAGTTCACCCTCGTTGTTTATGGTTGAGGAATCCAACCCATTCATAGACTTGCAGCCAAATGAATACATCAAGAAATCTTGTGGCGATAGGCGATCTAGAATTAGAAACGTCGATAAATCGAAGATGTTGATTATTCGATACCAGAAGTGGTTTTTGAAATCAGTGATATGCGGAGAGAAGCAGTGCAAGAGCATATGATCTATTTGATTGTGGTACAGTTGCCCGCAATGTTTGCAAAGAGAATTGTTGTCGTAAGTCGTCCTGTTGAGGATGTTAGCCATTCGAACTGATATTGTGAGATACTTAAGATTGGCCCAACATAACTCCCACCCCCTCCAAGAGGACGTGCGACGAGGCTTCACATTCCGAAAGAAATCGAGAGCAGCTACATTGTCCACTTGAAGTGTTTCGGACGAGGACGTCATGTATTGTTTCACTGTAGCCTTCCATTGTGATTGGTTGGGAAAGAAGCCCGTTTCTGAAAATGTGGTCAGGTACTCATACAAGTTATGTTTCCGCAGAATGGGGATAATATCTCCCAGAAATCCAAAAGGAGGGCGATTATACAGTAAGTACCCATGAAGATTGAACAGGAGAATTCGAAGAGCTTCTCGGTGAGTGCATGGTAAATTTATCAGGGTACCCATGAAAAAGAGTTTCCTTTTCTCAATTTCTACTCTCAGTGGCTTGACATGACCAATTCCGTGCTTGTCCTTGTCGGTAAACACTGAATTGTTTTGAGACACATGCGGTAAGATCGTTCGAGTTGCAGGAAATTTGCTTCTGATAGCTGATACCACATCTCACAGCCATATAAAGCTTTTGGGAGTGCAACATGCTTTAGTATGATCAGTTGAGATATTGGCGATAGATATTTTGTGGTGGCCGACCTGCATGCACCGAAAAAGGTTTTACGCATTAGTTCACATGCTCTATCTATATTTGGTTGACGGTCGGACTTCTGGTTTTGGGGTATCCCAAGATGTACCACGCTCTCCACTTCTTTGAGTTTGTTTTCGCCTAGTTTCCACATCGAGCTGTCTCGTGCTTGCCTTGTGTGGTACGTTTTTGGCCCGAAGACAACTACCTCGCTTTTGGAAAAAGAGTACTCGAACTTCCAGGTAATACTGTAGTTGTGACATGTGTTTAGCATGTTCTTCAAGCCCCCTTCAGAATAAGATAAGATACTGAATTATTCTTATTGGTGTGAATTAATCGGAGAATCAATGACAAACACAGTTAAGTTAAGGAGACATACATGGCTATTGTTGTGGGGACAACATAATTATCTCCGGCAACATCGTGGGGTATACATGGAGATTTAATACATGGGTGTCTCTTTTTGAAGCCCTCGGCTCCGCCTCGGGGATCAAAATCGACATCCATGTATTAAATCTCCATGTACCCCGATGTTGCCGAAGATAAATAGTAATACGTTTCAAACTTTCAACAGAATTTCTATTCGTGTATGCCTATATATATTCTTTCCAAACGGAGAATCTACTCTTCTACATAAACCTATAGAATGTATAGAATACATAGCGCGCCCACACCACCGCCCCTCGTCCACTCACCCGAGCTGATACACTCGGGGTCCAAATAAGCATACGGGTGGAATAAGACTATATACAGGGTGGACCAATCTGACAATAAGGGTACGGTTGAAATAACACTACAGGATGGCCATGCACATCCAGCATTTAAGGAAGTCAGTCACTTGCACTATGTATGCACCGTCATTCGGGCCTAAAGAAAAATAGTAATGTTTCCGGTAACAAGCCCCCCCCCCCCCCCTCCCACCTCTAATCCAAACTTCCTCCGCCTCTTCTAAATTTATCGACTCCTGTAAAAGCAACAATTAAAATAAAAAAACAAACAAAAAAACACGAAACAAGAGTCATCTCTGATCGCAGTAATAGCATACTTTGCTGATCAGTCGCCGATCTGCTTTTTTTTTTACACGTCCGGTGTTTTAAGTTGGCTGTTGATTTCGCGATCGCGTTTTCATTCAAAATACTACCAACGCTTCACATGCAAGGGGTGGCATATATTGAGAATTAATATATTCCGTAGATGGATGTTTAAAAAAAAAGCAAAAAAAAAAAGAACAAATTTCCGCTCGCCACTACGTTTTTCCCCTCCGTTGTCGGAAACATCACTATATGCTTTGTGTAGGCCTCATGTATATCTTTCCAACTCAACCACTGGTCATATAATTTAGAAAATAGCGAAAATTTCAGAGTATACGCAACACAGCTGGTGAAGCTGTATGAAATCGCAAGGGAGGAGAAAGCTAGAAATGCATGGTAGCTTGGGATCAGATTCAGAACATGGTATATTGTCATACGGTACGAGTTACCGAACAGATTTCCTGCAACAAATTTCTTTGCCTGAACTGATCGAGTGGTGGCACAAGCAATCCTGGTAGGACTGCAGTATGGCCAGCCTGGAGATCCCATGCAATATTTAAATTAACATACGGATGTTACGTTCCCAAAATAAGCACCATACAGTGTGACAGAATTTCTCCAAAAAAATAATAAGCATACGGGTATGACCTCTAACTGGTCTATATATTTTTAAACATCCCATACATTTACATATATAGATTACCAATAGCACGCATTATAAAAAAAATTTAAAGACATTGCATGGGTATATGCACCTCTGACAATAGGCTTCAAATTAACAACAGCCAGCCCAATTAGGCTCCATTCAATAACTATATGGACACATTGGTGGTGACATTGTGCACTTAATTCAGTTGTTCTCACTGGAAGAATTCAGCCCTCGGCCAGTATGCCTGATCGAAGAACGTAGGCCTATATCAAATATTAAGACACCTTTCGCCCAATGAAAACTACAGATAATAATTATGAACATGGTGCTATACATCACTATATAAGTGTGTGTTCTTTCTGCCAGTTGTCATTTTGTCATATCCGTATTCGATTACGGTTTCCCACTTTCAACAAAACTCACAAATACAAATCATGCTCATATAGTATTAAAGATGTATCATGGACTTGTTCGGGTGCGTTAAACTGTTAAGTTAGTATACAGGCACTATGCCAATCTATAGGAGGAATGTAGCATTCTACTACATCGCCGGAAATCTGAAGCAAATATACCTTACCACTCCATATAAAACATCATCTGAACTACGCTCAATTGTAAATATTTACTTCTCGATTCGGGACGCAACTATCGACGATAAAGTAACGAACACGATTTCGCCATCGAGTAGCCATTGAATTTAATTAATATATAATAATGACGGTGTATGTTGTTAGTTTGGATTTAATATTTGTAAAAATAACTACTTTGAGCAATATTATCATCCATTTCTATTTAATCAGCCTACCGGAGTGTTTCACATCACTTTAAGAGTGAGATATTCTCTCTGGTCATCATTGTGGGAATTGACGGCCCTCTTAATTTTCGAGTCACCGAATATTTTTTTATATTTTTACTATTTTTGTATAGTGCTTTGATATACGATTTTAATATGCTATATGCTATGCTGTGCCATAAAAACATGATTAAAATACCATAAGTCATCACCATTTGAAACGTCTGTGTATCAGAAGATGCCCATGGAGAAATAGAAAACAGCTGAAATCATAGAAAGATTCCCCCGTTATGGCTCCCAGAATGCAACATAATTCAAACTAAAAATGTATTTTCAATGGAAGGGGAATAACTCTATCTTTAATATATAGAGTTATTCTACCTCCATTGAAAATAATACACTTTGCACAACAAAACAGATGAAACTTAAGCACAAATACACGTCGGTAACTTAACCAAAAACAACATGTTCACAGTTTATGACACCCAATAAGTTGATAATACAATATTTTAGATCATCCTCTTTCAAATGGTATATAATATGGCATATATTTTATATATGTGAAAATTAAGTGGGCCTTTAAATTGTTATCACCATGTGGCCTTAATTTCTATCTCTTAGTGGCTATATCAAATCATTCGTCGCCGTGAAACAGAAGAATCTGTAAAACACAAAGCGCCATGCAAACTATGACCTGTTAACAGTATAAGTGAGTACAAAATAATCACGGAAAACAAAACCATATCACATTACTGTGAGTGGCAAGAAGTTTAAACGGCACGATTTTCTCACAAACTTAGTATAGTTCATTGTGCGAAAGGTGCCTATTATCATCCAAAAGTCCAAAACCCCGTCGACTTAGGTTGTACTATATTTACATGTGAACATGCTGAACTCGGTAAAATAATCAACTATTTAGCCCTTAACCCTTTACCCAACAGAAGGGCCCTGTGCCAATGCATTCTCTTATATATGCGAGTCGACCATAGGTCGCCTCGCATATATAAGAGAATGCATTGGCTTAACACATTAAAAATTATAAAATTGTTAAAGAATGTAAGAAAAAATGGTAAAAAGTGTTAAAAAAAGATTTTTTTTAGGCCAATGCATTCTCTTATATATGCGAGGCGACCTATGGTCGACTCGCATATATAAGAGAATGCATTGGCACAGGGCATAACTATAACCATCACAATGTGGTCAATGATCCGGTTCCAATGATATCCATATTTGTATGGTTTTATTGAGACAGACCCAAGATATTTTAGGCCGTTGAAGCTTTATTTGGCCGGTTTTGGCCGGTTTGTTGGGTAAAGGGTTAACAGTTTTTTTTAAATAAATAAAAACAAAACCATACAAACAAACAAATAAAAACAAAACACCCCTGCCATGCATATATATGAATTTAATCATCGCGTTGTATTGCCAATATATGCTATGTTAGTTCAGGAATGTATACATTGTAGAGTTAAGTTATGTCATGTTATGGCATAGTACCGTTCAATATGTATAATATTTATGTAAAGTCTGGATGTTTGAACAATATACAGACATGCCGGAAAGCTCATTTGCCAATTTACAATTATCTTAACTTATTCACTTATCTGCAAACACAACGTTTAAACTCGATTCGAGGGGTACCTCTGCCGACGCACATGTTATTGGAACGGTGTCAGCTCAGTAGCGTTGTGTACTAGCCTTGCAAAGCTGTGTATTCTAGATCATTCTACACAGTGAAATTTCTGTTATACGCCACAGAGACCATTTTACCATTACTAATTGCATAACATAATTAGGTTGTGTGGAAAAACAAGCGCATCATTACGTATGGATGTGTATGCTGCGAATATTTGCATATATATTGCGTCCAGATGATCGCGACGATTACATATATATATTATTTGGTAAGGCAACTTTTGCTTGCACTTTTTCGTGCACCGCTGCAAAACATATGATAAGATGCGTGAACACTTCTTTTCTGAGATAGGGATGACGAGTGATACATTTATTGGATTGAATGATGGCCAAAAATTCCAATACATAATGCAAAACAACGATCCTCATACATGCAACATAATCTGCAACAATGGTCCGGACATTTTTCAAAGAAAGGTCAAATTCTACTGAGTCTGATATAATAATGAAATAGTTACTATAGTCTCATATATATTTTGAAGACCTCTGTATGTCTGTCTGTCTGTCTGTCTGTATGTCATTAATACAAATCTACGATTCTCGACCGATCGGGACGAAACTTGGTACGTGTGTGTAGTTTGACCAGGCGGTGGACGTTGTCGTATTGACGAGCCCGTGCGGCGCCCGCTTCGGGCATGCGCAGACGAGATCTCGGAAACGGGTGGAGCTATCGACTTGAAATTTGCTATGTGAATGTATCTTGCCCCGAATACGAATTTTATCGGGTCGCCGAGCCCGTGCGACGCAAGCTTCGCGCATGCGCAGACGAAATCTCGGAAACGGGTGGAGCTATCGACTTGAAATTTGGTATGTGAATGTATCTTGCCCCGGATACGAATTTTATCGGGTCGCCGAGCCCGTGCGACGCCAGCTTCGCGCATGCGCAGACCAGATCTCGGAAACGGGTGGAGCTATCGACTTGAAATTTGGTTTTTGAATAGCCCGGGCAACGTCGGGCTCATCGGCTAGTATATATATATTATGTTGAATCATTGTTGACATTGTTATATATATATTTGTTATTTTGACATCAGTCTTGTGTGGACGTTTTATGTCATAAACTATCTATATACCGGTATGCATATTCAATAACCGATGTCTTCATCTCAAACCGATAGCGGATTCTTACCATTTAATGAATAGTTATGTTAGCTTATATAGTGTCCGTATTTTCCATAACTGGTATATAAATGCATGCAGGCGTCATCCATTTCTTCTAGGGGTAATTGCGTGACATGTACGCCGATAGAACAGCCCAAATGTTTATATGCATGTGCATTATATATAGGGCTATATGGATACCATATATAGCTGCACATTTGGTCTCTTTCGGAATAGGTGTTGCATCTGTCCCATATATTTCGTGAGAACTACACACTATACGTTTACAGCGATCCATATAAGTTTGATGCAACATGCAGCGACTGCATAGATGTTATATAGGATTTATTGCAATTTTCAGGTCAGATCAAGGGGGGGGGGGGGGTTCGGAAAAAAAAATTCAGGCACGTAAGCTGATTTTTAACTTTCGACCCTTGTTGTGACCCACCCACCCCCGCGTCCAAATTTTTTTCCGTTTTCGGCAGTTTTTTCCGACCACTTTTGGACACCCCCCCCCCCCCCCTTAACACTAAACGAGAGATTTGCGGGAGTAAATTCACTGTAAACAGCTGTATATGAATTTATGTGCATACTATTTGTGATGGATGTTAACGTTGACATGTTGTCATTTTGGGGTAATTCGGCCAAAAAAACATGGCTGCCAGCGGCCATCTTGGATTTCAAAATCTGCAACAAAATACAACACGATAACTGCCTGCAGTCAGTTTAGCAGTTAGAATTACATTATTTCTCTTATTCTAATGTGTTTTAAGCCAAACTCATTGCAAAAACAGTCAAAAAACTTGCAGGAAAATTTATTTTGAGTTGCAGAAAAAAAAATGTGTTGGTCCCATCGACCACCCACCCACCACGGCATACGTGCCCGGAAAAAAATGTCCCCCCCCCCTAGTCAGATCTAAAAAAAAATCTCATATTGAACAGAGTCATGGTTCGTCCAGTAGATTATGTTGATCCATCCGACTGGTTGAAGGGGTGGTGCAGTTGTAATTATCAAGGTTGGCACCCCCACAAATGAGACTCTCTAGCTACGTCACTGATTATTCTGGTGGGTTGGACCTATCCCTTATAACTTTACTGAAATGTTGTCTTGGATTTTCTTCTTCCTCACGTTGTGCCATTTGGAAAATCGCAATTATGTCATCAAAACTCATTCTGCAGAAATATATATACCGGCCAGGCTGATTATACATGTATCTATACAAAATTATAAGCATAATGTATACCGCTATGCATGCGGATTGTGGCCGATTAGTGCTCGCGTTTTGGTCATGATACATTGACAAATACAAATGGCAAATCTGATAGATTAGGTCAATCACATCATCTAGAGCTTGTGTCGTTATAGTCCAGTGCATGGATCTAGATTAAAAATACCCCTAACCCCTAACTAATTGCAATAGAAGCTTTTTTGGTGTCAATCGTTCCAGCATAGCTTCCACAACAACATACTAAAACCCCCCATGCATCCCCAATGTAGAAAGTCTCCATTTTGGGGGGAAAAGTGAAAAAATAACGAAAAATCTGAGAAATGTGGAATATCTACTTTACGTGGCGCCTGTTGTAGACTGAAGCTATATTTTCCACAACATTGTCAAATCATACTACATCAAATGCATGCTACAATAACAGTGAGGATATCATCTGATAAAGGTTGCATTTTTGGGTAAAATATGCGAAAAATATTTTTTTAATCGGAGAAATGTGGAATATCGACTTTCTGTGGCGCCTGTTGTAGTTTGAAGCTATATTTTTCGTCACATTGTCAAATCATTCTACATCAATTGCATGTTACAACTAGAATGCACTCACTGGAGCTGCCTATACTTGCGCCCATCACACATTTGGCATGTTGTGTGGTGTCTTGCCAACAACAGTTTGAACCACGGGTGCTGCCCCCTCGTTTGAGAGATCGATAACAAAAATCTAGATATCAAAGCTCTGTTCATCCATCGCTGAAATAGGTGTGTGTACGGACAGAATATCTGTTATCTCAAGTTGATCTATTACACTAATGGTATAGTCTTAGTAATACGTACGAGTTGTTTGACATATTAATATAACAATATAGACATCGTTCATATGAAGGGTGTGAAGACGATTGGTTGCCGATGATGCTATATTATATACCAATTGGGTTAACTTACTAGTTTGGCTAGAATGATATCAAGTGTGTATGCCAGTGGCAAAAACCATCAAAGTAAATTACAAAATACCGACACAATTAAATAAAAGAAACGCGATCATTGGTTAGTCTTTGATTAACAATGTGTCAATGTGAACATGCCCTTAGCGACTGATCTACAGACTTCGGGAACATATCAACATGTATATTGCGTTGAGAATGAGAAAGCTTGTTTTCCCAGTTAATTAATAAGGCATTTTAATAATCCATGTTTCCACATTCACATTTTCAGTGCAATTGTTTTTCAATTGAACCACGCGCTCGACTGTTTGGCCGGACATGATTTATATGCACCAGGATCTTTCGAAAATGTTTTGAACTTTCCAGAAATATGTTCGCACCTCACAGTCACTGCGAAAAAAACGATTCCGCACGCATCTTTTAGATTTGATCTCAACTCATTTCCTCGAGTTTCAAGTTACATAAAATAGGCTTCTAATGGGCATGTACTGTTGCCCACGTTTGTTTTACATGCAGTATATATATTTATAATAATAAAACACGAAGTTGTTGGCAGATGGAATGGTTTAGCCTGTCCGTGTAATACGAGTCTCAGCTGTCTGGACATCGACGCAATCATGTATGGTGTTTTGCGCGCCCATGTAGCTTGTGACGTCCTGATGTGCGTCGGGACGTCATGATCGGTTTCCAGAAAGAAATAATTCAATATTGTTCATTTTTGAACGATTTATTACCAAAATAAAACCAGATAACAATGCAAATTAAGTATATATGTGGATTTAAATTACAATTGATGCAACCATTTCATATTAGCGCGTGTTCATTTTTGACAGTATGTACTTCCGGTATGACGTAACATATTCACGGAAGGAAGGATAAACAGAAAAATAAACAGACATCCGAGCCGAAAACATTACTTGCGTCCAGCATGGACTGGCGCAAGTAATAAAAGTGAGGATATCATCTGATAAAGGTTACATATTTGGGACAAAATATGCACACACAAAAATTTTAATCGGAGAAATGTGGAATATCGAATTTCTGTGGCGCCTGTTGTAGACTGAAGCTATATTTTTCATCACATTGTCAAACCATACAACATCAATTGCATGTAACAATAACAGTGAGGATATCATCTGATAAAGGTTGCATTTTGGGGTAAAATATGCAAAAAATATGCAAAAAATCGGTGAAATATGGAATCTCTCACTTCTAGTGCATATGCTAGCATTCTCGAGCTCTTCTGGATTAGTAATAACATTCGACCAGCCACTTTTCTGGAAAGCATATGTTGTGATAAACAATTATCCAGAACTAAGATGTGTGTTTATTATTAGGCGGCTTTCACACAGTGATGAACATTCTGGGAGCCATAGGAACATTGATGGAAGGATCTGGGTTATGCGAGATAATGGAGAGAGTGAACGCCGAAAATGCAGTGAATCATATCTTCTCAGGAAAGGCGTATTCCAGGGCAATGCGATCCCATTCCTTAGTGGACACAGCGCTTGGTGCGTTGGTGTCTTCCGAAGTTCTTGGGTGCGGAACCGATGTCACTCTTCCGGTTAGTGATGTCTCTCGCATGCTGGTCTCCTTTATGATAATATTCTGAATGGCGATCTGACTGTTGATGACGTATCCCGCGACAACATTTTACCAGGCGTGGCAGTTCTTCTGGAGGCAGAAATGGAAGTGCTGTGCAGCCTATCAGCCACCAGTAAATACTGGTTGCAATATCAGCAAATGTTGCGGGTGCTTGTGGAACAGGCAATTCATCATTGAGACCCAATCAAACCATGATGCAATATATATACTAAGGAAATGGCCACCTATAAGCCTTTGGCTTACTGCCAAATCCTTTTCTCTAATGTTAAATTGTTATCGTCCTTATATTATGTATTATATGTGCTATTCTTGAGAATAAAATATTGTTTACACTAAATGTTCTCTGTAATCAGAAAACTGATCATGGCAGACAGACTAAATGACTTTGGGCTGCATAAGGATGCTACACGGGAAGCTTTATCCATTTTCGCTTCAGCGGGACGTCACACTTACCTGAAGTCAGCATATTTTTACCTACAAAATATGGAGAACTTTGAAAATGCGAATGAATCTGTTCACGTGCAATTCATGGGAAAAGGAAATTCCATTAAAAGGTCTGCGCGAATATGGAGTGGTCTGGCCCCGATTTAGTCATTAAACAAGTACTCATGCGTTCCATAAAATCCGTTGATGGATTGACACGAGGTAGTGGCGTGAGCCACGCTCAGCGAGCCACATGGCTCTCTTCCGTACCAGCATCAGCTGAATTTAACATGTCTATGCAAACATTCACTGGTACAGTCACAGAAACTAGTGAACAACATAAAGATATTTCGACGACTCGAATGACACGAGACATTGATGATACTAAAATAGTGATAGACTTTTTGAAGGAACATTCCCCGTTCACCGGCGACCCTGATCTGAGAAACATTGCGACTGGAGTTACTGCTCCTGTCGGCACTAATGTTTGTGATTTCTTTTGTTTCGGTGAAAGTGTTATTCGCAACATGGAGAATAAAAGTGTGTTTGACTATTCAATTAAGCGGAGTCGGAAGGATTCAGACAATGGCTAGTGTTATGGCGGTTAAAACAAAATACGGTGCAAGGATAGACCCGGCGTTGCTGTTCCAACGAATGTTTGTTCTTGCATCAAACACCGACATCAACCTTGATGATGCTCTCCAGTATGAACTGTGTGCATACACACCGTCACTCTTTGAGTCGAATGGGGTCATGTGGAAAGCTGAAAAACCACCTCTCGCCAAAGCTATAATCCGTCGTTCAAATGAGGCCACACCAACAGATCCAGAGACACGTTCAGTTATGTCAGATTGCCATTATGTCTTGGATGGTGGATCACTTCTAATTAGATTGCCTTGGAAAAACTGCGTTACATACAAAGACATTGCCCAGGTATATGCAGCGACCGTTACTGTTGTGTTCGACGGTTACAACGGCCCTACCAATAAAGATGCGACCCATGAACGACGTGCCAAATCAGTAAAATGTAGCCCCGATGTCCATTTTGTTGAGGATATGGCGATTGTTGGACAGAAGGAGAACTTCCTCCGTAACGCTAAAAACAAACAATCCGTCATCTACTTAATTGCAAATAAATGGGTGAAATGTGGATGTATGGTGGTCCACTCAGACGGGGATGCAGATACTGATATAGTACGAACTGCCGTCGAACGGGCAAAATTGGGATCTACAATAATGAGCGGTGAAGATACGGTTCTGCTTGTTCTACTTTTGTATTGGGCAAACGATATCACCTTCGAAATTACTTTCCGGAGCGATAAGATGCAGAATAAACAAGTATATGAGATTCGACAAATTCGACAGGCTTTGGGAGAAGACTTGTGTCGGAGCCTTCTATTTTTTCATTCTATAACTCGATGTGATACAACATCCAGAATGTTTGGAATTGGGAAACAGAAGTGCTTTGATAAACTATGTCGTGATACTTACCTTCAAGCAATCGGACACAAGTTCTTGGTCAAAGATCTCTCTGTTGAAGAAGTTGATAACCTTGGTACACAGGCAATGATATCATTATACGGTGGCAAGAATGGGGACACTTTGGTAATGTGCCGTCGAAAGTATTTAGTGGAAAAGGTGTCGTATGCAAGACATTTTGTAAAGCCAGATAACTTACCACCATCTTCTGCAGCAGCTAAATGTCACAGCCGAAGGGTATATGTTCAAACACAACTATGGGCCGGAAACACGGCCGAACCCACTGACTGGGGTGGACATTAGATGGGGATGTAATGCACCCGATGATGACAGACTTACCACCAGCCCCGGAATCACTCCTCAAAATGATAAGATGCAATTGTTCTTCTGGCTGTAACAACATGAAGTGTGGGTGCAAGCGTCAAGGGCTGAGTTGTTCGACAGTGTGTGGAAAGTGCCAGGATATGGGTTGTTCGAATTCAAACATAGAAAGTGACGATACAGCAGCATAATATATTGAATATGAAAAATGTATGACTCAAAATATAACTTATGTTTGCAGCATGTGCACCAGAAATGAGAGATTCCATATTTCACCGATTTTTTAAATATTTTTGCATATTTTACCCTAAAATGCAACCTTTATCAGATGATATCATCACTGTTATTGTTACATGCAATTGATGTTGTATGGTTTGACAATGTGATGAAAAATATAGCTTCAGTCTACAACAGGCGCCACAGAAATTCGATATTCCACATTTCTCCGATTTAAAAAATATTTCTTTGCATATTTTGCCCCAAAAATGTAAACTTTATCAGATGATATCCTCACTTTTATTGTAATATGCAATTGGTGTAGCATGATTTGACAATGTGACGAAAAATATAGCTTCAAACTACAACAAGCGCCACAGAAAGTCGATATTCCACATTTCTCCGATTAAACAAATATTTTTCGCATATTTTACCCCAAAATGCAACCTTTATCAGATGATATCCTCACATATATTGTAGCATGCATTTGATGTAGTAGGATTTGACAATGTTGTGGAAAATATAGCTTCAGTCTACAACAGGCGCCACATAAAGTAGATATTCCACATTTCTCCGATTTTCCGTTATTTATTCCCCCCCCCCCCCCAATGGAGACTTTCTACATTGGGGGTGCATGGGGGTTTTAGTATGTTGTTGTGGAAGCTATGCTGGAACGATTGACACCAAAAAAGCTTCTATTGCAATTAGTTAGGGGTTCAACCATAGATCGACTGGACTATTAACGCTATAGCGAAGATACCATGTGTGTTCAGCCGCTACCAGATAAAGTACCTGGTTTATAAAATAAATTACCCAATTGGGAATACTGCCCCTGACATTGTGCTCGCGAATGAATGCTAATGCGGACCTCATTCTACTATATAGTATACTGACCTAGACATACAATCTAAAATCTGAAATCGATAGGCTTGTTGTTTAGAGGTTCACATTGAATCGTTTATTGACAATTTAAATGTCAAATACCATAGTAGACTCTAGGCCATGCAACAATAGTATCGAAGATACAATGACAATACGTGTTGTTAAACTTAAGGCGGTGCCGAATTTTCTTCGTGGTATGCCTCCGAGTATTAGTAACGTTCAGACGATCACGATTCAATCGTAAGTGGAGGAATCGGGCCCGACAAAATCGTGGATAGTTTGCTCACACGATTGCGATATCGTCGCAGAGGAGGATATATCGTGGATTGTTCGTAATTCATGATTAACCACGTGATTGATCTTTCCATCTACGATTTTTACATACACACGATTGCGATTCCATCGCAAGTGGAGGATACGCCGCAATTTCGCATCTAAAATCAAGCTCCGCGTGTATAATGTTTCGCTGATTCTTGGTATACATGGGCCATGCATGGGCGTTTTATTTAGAGAAATGGGAATTGTTGGGACGGATTAAAAGTCGAACTGCGACCCGGAGGCCGAGTCTGGTAAAAGGTGTTGTTGGGAATTCTTGTGAGATCCATGAGATACCTTCAGTGATAAGCCATAATAATTTGAAGGATTAGTTGTTTTAACGGAATTATGAGTTGGTCATTCGTGAAACCAATATATATTATATTATATAATTACAATCATGGGTATATAATATATGATCTTGAGCGCGTTACCATTTCTGACATTGGTTTTCTTGTTACTTTAGTCGGGATCTTGTCGTGGTTATGCCCAGCCCAACTACCGATGAATACTTACGACGGAAATCTTTCCACTTACGATTGAATCGTAGCCGTCTGAACGTTCACTTAGGTTACCTGCGATTTCCGCTCCCTGTGGCTCAGTGGTAAGTAGGTTACCTGCGATTTCCGCTCCCGATGGCTCAGTGGTAAGTCGGTTACCTGCGATTTCCGCTCCCGGTGGCTCAGTGGTAAGTCGGTTACCTGCGATTTCCGCTCCCGGTGGCTCAGTGGTAAGTAGGTTACCTACGATTTCCGCTCCCAATGGCTCAGTGGTAAGTAGGTTATCCGAGATTTCCGCTCCCGGTGGCTCAGTGGTAAGTAGGTTACCTACGATTTCCGCTCCCAATGGCTCAGTGGTAAGTAGGTTACCAGAGATTTCCGCTCCCGGTGGCTCAGTGGTAAGTAGGTTACCTACGATTTCCGCTCCCGGTGGCTCAGTGGTAAGTAGGTTACCCGAGATTTCCGCTCCCGGTGGCTCAGTGGTAAGTAGGTTACCTACGATTTCCGCTCCCGGTGGCTCAGTGGTAAGTAGGTTACCTACGATTTCCGCTCCCAATGGCTCAGTGGTAAGTAGGTTACCCGAGATTTCCGCTCCCGGTGGCTCAGTGGTAAGTAGGTTACCTACGATTTCCGCTCCCGGTGGCTCAGTGGTAAGTAGGTTACCCGAGATTTCCGCTCCCGGTGGCTCAGTGGTAAGTAGGTTACCTACGATTTCCGCTCCCGGTGGCTCAGTGGTACGTAGGTTACCTACGATTTCCGCTTCCGGTGGCTCAGTGGTAAGTTTTGGTTACCTGCGATTTCCGCTCCCGGTGGCTCAGTGGTAAGTAGGTTACCCGAGATTTCCGCTCCCGGTGGCTCAGTGGTAAGTAGGTTACCTACGGTTTCCGCTCCCGGTGGCTCAGTGGTAAGTAGGTTACCCGAGATTTCCGCTCCCGGTGGCTCAGTGGTAAGTAGGTTACCTACGATTTCCGCTCCCGGTGGCTCAGTGGTAAGTAGGTTACCTGCGATTTCCGCTCCCGGTGGCTCAGTGGTAAGTAGGTTACCCGAGATTTCCGCTCCCGGTGGCTCAGTGGTAAGTAGGTTACCTACGATTTCCGCTCCCGGTGGCTCAGTGGTAAGTAGGTTACCTACGATTTCCGCTCCCGGTGGCTCAGTGGTAAGTAGGTTACCTACGATTTCCGCTCCCAATGGCTCAGTGGTAAGTAGGTTACCCGAGATTTCCGCTCCCGGTGGCTCAGTGGTAAGTAGGTTACCTACGATTTCCGCTCCCGGTGGCTCAGTGGTAAGTAGGTTACCCGAGATTTCCGCTCCCGGTGGCTCAGTGGTAAGTAGGTTACCTACGATTTCCGCTCCCGGTGGCTCAGTAGTAAGTTGTAAAGCGCATCAGGCCATCATGAGCTGTCCAGAAAATAGTTGTGACACCAAAAGTATACCCAAGTAAATACCGGACAGTCTTATTCTACCAATTATTTGTCGCTATATATATAGTCTTCTTTCGCTGTATATATGTCAAACTAAAGGGAATTTATCAGGAATAAGGCGTTAATAACGTTATATATTGCTTATATGTTATTTTGATCACACTATATGTGGAAATTCGCCAGTTTAGGGGGGAGTCTCATATACTGTATGGTACTCCGGTGGTTTCATTCGACTATATAATATAGTTTTTGCAATGCGACAAGTGTCAAGTGACACATCTGGAATATATGGGGATTACATGAACGACCAAACAACCACGATTCGATCATAAGTCAGATGCGAAAATCGTGGCGTATCCTTGGTTACCATCCCATGCACTTGCGACCGAATCGCAGTCATCTGTACATAAAATATCATGAATGCAAAGATCGTTGGGTAGTGAATCACATGGCTTTATATATAAACAACCCACGATTTCCCATGTTAATATATAGACTATTCACGTTTTTGTCGGGCCCGATTTCTCCACTTATGACTGAATCGTGGTCGTCTGAACGTTCACTATATATAAGTTGAAGAATTTCACACATTTCCGGGTGTATACTGTAAATTGAAATATATTGTATAATGCAACGGTATAGACATGTATCTGGCTGGCGGGCTTAGAAACTATTAGAAAGCATGTCAGACTTTTGCATGTCCTGTAGATTTGCATCAATTACATGGAAATCCACATTCAAAATTGATCACTTGCATTGACCTCCTTAACTCTTTCATGACGGGAGCTTCCTGAATTTTTGCGAAAACCCTGTGCCAAATCATTCTTATATATGCGAGTCGACCATATGTCGCCTCGCATATATAAGTGAACGCATTGGCCAATCTCAGTTTATATTATTTTTAATAATTGTTAAAGAATGTAAGAACAAATGAAAAAATGATAAAAAAAAAAAATGTTAAAGAATGTAAGAAATAACGATAATTTTTTTTATAAAATTTGTTAAAGAATGTAAGATAAAATGATAAAATTTATAAAGAATGTAAGAAAAATATTATAAAAAATGATCAAAAATTGTTAAAGAATGTAAGAAAAAATTAAAAAATTTGTTAAAACTATGTAAGAAAAAATGATAAATAGAGGATCTCACATGAGTTCCTATTTTATACGGAATTTATCAACCGAGTTCACTAAATTCGATTTGAGCCGAGGTTTACCGAGGCTCAAATAGAATTTAGAGGACGAGGTTGATAAATTACGTATAAAATAGGACGAGTGTGAGATACCTTTTATCACATGATCAAATAAACCCGAAGCAACGCGAAATATTCATCGAAAACAACAATCATAAACTACAGCGATCGCAAGTTATCTGAAGAACGCCGTGACGTCATCGCACGCGCTGATATTAAACGTGTCGATTACCGATAATTATGAAACTGCTTTTATGGCCAAATTATGTGATAAAAATTGTTTTAAAAAATGTAAGAAAAAATTGTTAGGCCAATGCATTCTCTTACACATGCGAGCCGACATATAAGAGAATGGATTGGCTCAGAGTCTTTAATGTTGCGCCAGTGCAGCTCCCGTCATGAAAGGGTTAAAAGTTCTTGGGGTGAGCCAATAACTACTTTATACGTTTGACATGCACGCATGTTGTTTGAGTGACAAGGTCAGACAAAAGGCAACAGGTATGTTATACCGGTATTACGTTGTTGTTGTCCATTCACTCATGATACACTCATGTGTGTCGACGGGTGATATTTACAAGTTCACCGTAACATAATAGTATATATATCAAATGTCCATAAGTGTATAGACAGTTAAATTCACATTTCATACCCGTTCATGTTCACCAGGTATTCGATTTAAGCATATTTATTTGCCACAGTATCATGATTTGTTTACAAACCAGGGACGCGTGGCTAATATCAAGTATGTTGCATACATATTTTGATCACCTGACTGTCACAAATTATTTGGTTTATGAACATTTTATGGGCCTTTAAACATAGACAACACTATAAGTACTCTCCGACACCATGCAAGCTCTATACATACAGAGAGGATATGCGTTCAGGCTTTAAATTTTAAGAGTATTATATATAAGTGTCACATACGGTATTGGTCTTCAACTATCATAAATATTCGCCATGTACTCAGATTTGTATGGTGCGCAGTTCTGCAATGTATTACCTATTTAGTGGTATCAATAATTCATTTTATTATATACTTGCCCATGAATTATAAGGTTTTAGCAGTGAGATATAAGTGATATCCCACTAGTGAGATATCGATATCTCACTGGTATTATTGCGCCGTGTGGATCATCGTGTGTGTAGTCAGGTTATACTTCATAGTGAATGATTTCCTGAACACATCATGTACTGACATTCATTGGGGGCCATCGGCAAGTAACGAAAGTATATAATAAATACAAAATATATACTTTTTGAGTGTTTTAATATGGGACTATTGTTTTGGGCGTAATGTGTCAGCTTGAAATTGCTGATGTATTGACATTCATTGGGGGGCCATAGGCAAGTAACTAACGGATATAATAAACAGAATATCCACACTTTTTCAGTGGATATGGGTTAAATCTCATTCGTGATGACAAAACATTTGAATTTCCACTCGTGGCTAAAGCCACTCGTGGAAATTCAATGTTTTGTCATCACTCATGAGATATAACCCATATCCACTGAAAAAGTGTGGATATCCTCTATTTATGATAATACTAAATTAATACATGATATAAAAAAATCGTATATATGATATCATTTAATATATTATGATGTCACAAAATGATTTTTAGATATCACTAGTTCCAACTTGTGATATAAAAAATTCATTGTTTTATATCTCAAAATAGAATTATTGATATCACAAAATAGTAACCATTTAGTGATACCAATAATTCGGTTTTGTGATATCATAAATTCATATTGTGATGTCATAAAATTTAATTTGTGATATCACTAATTCATTTTGTTATATCAATAAATAGAAAATGGCATAGATGTATTATTTTATGGCATAGATCTGAGGGTGTGTTTGGGGGTGTGTTTGTGTGTGTGTAATCGATGAACTCGAAAACGGCCGACCCGATTTCGATGAAACTTAGTATGTCGGGGTATTTTCGGCCGGGGGTGACATAGGCCTATTGATTTTCAGATCCGAGGTCAACTTTACACGTGCCGAGGTCAAATCTGTTTTTACGCTGTGTTACGGGACTTTCATTTGAGTTCGGTGCTTACAAATCGATTCGAAACAGCGCGAATAATAAAATGCCAGTCATAATAATGACACTGTGAGAATCTTTCGTGTTTCCTCTTTCCAACGATATATAATGCGTATGTATCCGTTTTAGTTATCTGCCTCACTTATCAAGAAGAAGTGGTACTATCTTCCATCAGGATAAAAACAATGCGTAACTTCTATGACGTCGTTAGAGGTCATAACGTTAGATCACGTTAACGCTTAACCGGCCGATGCATTTGACTGTTTCAGACGTGTTGGCGATATCTCGGGCACCGATGGTAATTTATCTTTACGTTGAAACTTGATAATTAATGAGCGTGTGTATATGAGGCGCGTTTATATACTTGAGTGGAAATCAAATCGTGTTAAACTGGCGGATTTTTACGGACGAAATTTGATGCATAGGGTATCTCGGTATCCGCTGGGCCGATTTCCCGGTATCCGCTTGGCCGATTTCCACCATTTTTGGGGTTTTGGTGTTTGACCCCACCTAACCTTGACCTTCAAAATGGTCAATTCAAGGTCGAAGTCGGGTCACCTTCTACAAGGTCAAATCGGGTAAAACCGGATGGATTTCGACGGGTACTTTTGTCGGGTACTTTTGTTCGGGCAGTGTTTTGGACGGGTCAAATCGTGACCCCACTTGACCTTGGCCTTCAAAATAGACAATTCACGGTCAAAGCCCGGACGAAGTCGGGTCACCTTCTAGTTTTATATATATTCGATTGTGTGATATCACAAAATTCATATTTGATATCACTAATTCCATTCGAATTTTTGATATCACTAAGTAAGACTAAGAAATATATTGAAAAAACGCTTGTCACCTCTTAAAGTTTGAGTGGTTAGGGTTTATGTTTTCAAACAGTGACAGGATGTTTGATTTCAAAATGTGTTGACATCATCCTGAATGCCTAACATACCCATAAACATTAATAAAGACTGCTTGGTTCAAATTTCATCGAAAATTTAATATTTTATTGAAATTTGGGGGGAGGTTTACAATTTCGGCTCTTTGTGGGAGAAATTGTGCGTAATAATGTTTCTGTTTTTCCCCAAAATAATTATAGGCTATACACATAATCAATGATATATAAAATATAGCGGACTGTGATAAAACAATCTCCGACCAATATGCATATTTGTTATTTCACTGAAATATGCACCCGCTTGGGGAATTGAGTGCATAAAATGCTCATATCGGATTCTTGGGGTCTTTTAGTATGTTGTTCTAAACATATCCGCTTACATATTCTGAAAAAGATCTCTTCAGTGTTTTTTCCCTAGTTCATCCGAATGCTCATGGACTAATCAATGGTTTTTCATTATCGGTTAGAGTGGTCATCTGGTGATTGCCAATTTATTCGTGAGGGGGTGTGAATTGCAACCACTGATTGATTTCGATCTTCTTGAAGATTCCGACGCTCATCGATCCGGTCGAAGGCTTGACCATCATCACGCATCACAAACAAAGTATAGGGGTCACTGCGCGCAATGATAAGTCACCACAATAAGAAACAGAAACTCGAAGAATATTATTATAGATCAGCCTCACACAACATAAGTTTAAGGACATACCGTGTAGTCAAACAACATTACGCACAAGAAACTTATCTCAATATTGTCCAGAATATCGACACACAGATTATGTTTTGTAAACTAAGAATTAGTAATCATAACTTGGAAATTGAAAAGGGTCGCCATAAACAGCCAAAAAGTGTCACTTGATGAAAGAATTTGTAGGAAATGTAACATGGAGGTTGAGAATGAAGAACACTGCCTTATGCAATGCAACACATATGATAAGATGCGTAAACATTTCTTTTATGAGATAGGGATGACGAGTGATAAATTTAATGGATTGAATGATGGCCAAAAATGTCAATACATAATGCAAAACAACGAGCCTCATACATGCAACATAATCGGCAACATGGTCCGGACATTTTTCAAAAAAAGGTCAAATTCTACTAATATAATTATGAAATAGTTACTATAGTATAGTTATTATGTTGAATCATTGTTGACATTGTTATATATCTATTTGTTATTTTGACATCGGTCTCGTGTGGACGTTTTATGTCATTAAACTATCTATCTATCTTAAACTATCTATGTTCAGAAACAAGTCGATTTGCACCACCGTTGGTATCACAATCTCCACTATGCGCATCAGAAGCAAGTCAGTGTGCATCACCACGGGCACCTGCATGGGAAGTTCCCCATCAACCCATATATACAACACCTGGACCCGTTTTGTATCTATATGTGTGGGGGACTTCCCGGGTTGCTGTTGCACCACCACAATCTCCATCAGTCACATCAGCAACGAGCCAATCTACCTCAAATCTGCCTCATAAAAACTGCACTATTTGAAACATCATGAGTAAGCCAATTTGTACCATGCAAAAAATGCACCTTCACAATACCCAGTACTCGCCTTATCAACAATCCAACCAGATAGCCAGTCAACAGCTTCACAATATCCAGTACTCGCCTTATCAGCAAACCAACCAGCAACACAAGCCAGTCAGCACCAGCACACCCTTCCGCACTCGCATATAGGCAGCAAGCCATTACGAATCACCACAATCACTTCATTCTCCGCGAATTCGGATCAGCAACATGCCAAAATCGTAGCCCCACAACATCCACGAATTGGACCAGTGGCAAGCTCAAGTCTGAGTTTCGTGCCTCAAGTCTAAATTCACCTCTGTGGACCTCATTCTGCAAATGACAGGCACACTAGACTCGGGCTTGGGCAAGATATTCTGCATCACCACAATCTCTATAACATTTGCCACAGTAGCATGACAAAAGGCAACGTCACAATCTCAGTAGTACCTCTTGAAAAAGTGAATATGAACAGGGTGAAATAGAATAGCAAGACGAGACGCACATTGCAAAGCAGTCATATTTCCCCTCGCTGTGATGGTCTGACAGATAGAGTTATGTCCCCTCGCTGCGCTGGTCTGACAACATTTTTTACTGCCTCAACTCGCTGGTGTCTATTTTTGAAAATATAGAAAACAAAAGTGGCTGTCACCACATACATGTGTTGTTTCTAATCATGTTTTCTTGTTTAGTTTCTGACGAATCTAGTTGTGTCATGCTTACTGAACACAAAGGCAAAGAGAACATTGCCTACACGTTGAAGATGTTAGTAGGGGATTTAACGGGAATTACTATTTCGTCGGCTTCGGGGGTAACACAATTTATTTGATTCGAGGAACTCAAAACTCAAAGTTATCAGATTTCGATTTTTAAATCTGGTATTAAAATTCCAATGATCTTCCATAATTGTATAGACATGTGCGGACGCCGTCGTGAGAGTTCGAAAGATCACGCGCAATGTCACAGTACCGTACGCTGTGCCTTCGCATGGCGATCAGTGCTATCGCAAATTAACTTCGGAATAAAGTAACACCAGAAGCAACAAATAAAGTATATAACTTGTGATGGTTGAGTGCGTGTACATCATACATACTTATTTACTAATCGGTAAGCATGTTTAGTCATGCAGATAGATATGCTATATATAACAGCATGTATAGGTTATATACACGTGCAAATATTTTTGTTTACATTGGTATTTAAATGTGTTGGTGAATTCCACTAAAACTAGTCATCACCATTTATGGAAGTTGCAAACCACACTCGCTCGTCGTACAAACCGCCTAGAAAAAACGTTATTATAGGACCGTTTCGGCAAATATGATAACGTGATTGGTATGGTTGATTATTTATTGGTATAAAACACTAATTTGGATAACTAAGTGTTTTTTTTGTTAAATTCCGTTGCTGTTGTTATTGTTGTTGTTGTTGTTGTAACTGGATGATACAGGTACCATCGAATAGGATTATGTACCTTTAATTGGTCGATGCGTGAATAAAATGTAAGAAAGTATATAGGAAACAATTTATTTTTTGTAAATTAATTTCAAACTTTTCAACTGCAGGAAAATTCAACACAACACGACTGTACGTGGTTGGATTTGTTTTTGCATGATAGCCACTGAAGTCTAACAAAATAACTCAAGGTTGGAAAGAATTCCACACAGCTATTGGGTGAAAAAAATTAATTATAAGAATAATGTTCTGAAATTTCCGACATCTGCTGTTTCGTGCAGCCATGGAACTTTCAAAAGTTGTACGAAATTTCCAACGGTTTAACATTTTGGCCAAATTTGTTGCGGGGGTGTGAACACACACTATATCCACGTCCCTATTGAGTATTCTATGCACTCTACACACTCAACCATATTGTAATGTGAGCTTAATGATGTTTGTTTCTTGACATTTTGTATGTTTGTCCGAATCCTTTTCCAACTATTACACAAATGTCATTGAATGTATTCAGTCACACATAACACACACACGTTTTATTTGCCATGCTACGTCGTGAATTGCAATGCAATATTTGGCTCCTTTATATATGGAACCTCGGTGCGTACGATGATATATGGACTGCTCTTGAGGAAATCTTGGCACTATTCCATCTTCCTTAGTCCCGTGGGATCGGCATCCAGCCGATTATCACTAATATCCCTGTTGTCTGTCATTATAACTTATGATTAGAACGTATATCTTAGTTATCCATCTCAATATTCCCTGATTAGTTCAGATACTTTCATCGTATATGAGTTTGTTTAGTGCGCTAACGTTGGACCATTAGGTCGAAGATGCTCCTCGTCTCTCACGCATGCGATTAACTGTTTTGTCTACACTTCAGTTCCGGTGCTAAGTTATTCAGTTATCTTTTTGCACTCACAACATCAGCTGGTCTTGGTTTTTTGAGAATGTGCAATTCATTTTGAAGATGCATATAGGAACTAATGCTCCCAAATTACTATTTATTTGGCTTCGGGGGTAAACAAAATATTTAATCGAGTCGAGGAACCCACCCATCAAAGCTCAGAGTTATTAGATGCCGATTTTTGAAATTTGGAACTTCCAGAGATATGTACAATATTTGGTGGCCTGACAAATAGTCGTCAACCCGACGGTCTCGGACCAAGTTGCGGATGAAGATGGATAACTCGAAAATCAAGTGGCTTTGGTGTTAGATATTTGACAATCCTGCCAAATTTCGTTGAATAAAATTTTGATAAATAACACGTTTTGGGCAATTGTATACTATAGTTGACTGTGCTTAGCTTTTTTTTTTGGGCAATTTTAATCGATTCTGATAATCTAAGCGGCATTTCAAATTGTGTTATTATTGTTGTTGTTGTTGTTGGAATCTGATGATATGGGGACCATTAACGCTCGCAAATTACTATTTCCTTGACTTCTGGGATAAATGTTTTTTTTATTCGATTCGAGGAACCCACCCATCAAAGCTCTGAGTGATCAGACATCGATGTTTGAAATATATTAATTTAATTTTAAGTGGCCCAGTAAACAGTCGACGAGAGGAATTTATCTGACCAATTGCGGATGAAGAAGGATAGCTCTAAAATCAAGTGGCTTTTTTGTGTCAGATATTTGACAAACCGGCAAAATTTCGTTGACCAAAATGTTGATATATAACAGGTTTTGGGCGATTTTATACTATACTTGACTGTGGTTAACATTATTTTTGGGCAATTAATCGATTCTGATAACTGAAGCGGCATTTAAAAAGATGTTGTTGTTGTTGTTGTTGTTGTTGTTGTTGTTGGAATCTGATGATATGGGGACCATCGAATCGGATTGAGTACCTTTAACAAACGGCATCTTATTATAGAGTTATCTCTCATTTTCGAAAACGATGTTCGTAACAGGTTTATAATTATATACAACTAGCCGATGAGCCCGACGTTGTCCAGGCTATTCAAAAACCAAATTTCAAGTCGATAGCTCTACCCGTTTCCGAGATCTGGTCTGCTCATGCGCGAAACTGGCGTCGCACGTGCTCGGCGACCCGATAAAATTCGTATCCGGGGCAAGATACATTCACATACCAAATTTCAAGTCGATAGCTCCACCCGTTTCCGAGATCGCGTCTGCGCATGCGCGAAGCTGGCGTCGCACGGGCTCGGCGACCAGATAAAATTCGTATCCGGGGCAAGATACATTCACATAGCAAATTTCAAGTCGATAGCTCCACCCGTTTCCGAGATCTCGTCTGCGCGTGCGCTGCACGGGCGCCGCACGGGCTCGCCAATACGACGACGACGACCGCCTGGTCAAACTACACACACGTACCAAGTTTCGTCCCGATCGGTCGAGAATCGTAGATTTGTATTAATGACATACATACAGACAAACAAACATACAGACAGACAAACATAGGTCTTCAAAATATATATGAGATCATTACAATCTGCACATAATGTGCGAAGATCGTTGGTATAAACCAGCACAGATACTCATTTAAATTTTCGACCAAGTGTATACTATATATGAACTGATTTCAGAGGAAGAGATATTGTCTTGACCTATGGAACTGAACAGATCTGCTGTACCGGATATATAGTGCCAATTAAAGTTAATTGGGATGAATACTTGAATGTGAATGCACTCTCTTATCTCGTGCAAACTGTCTGTCCCACCAATGAATATTTTATCGGCATCCCACAGATCAATGAGAATCCAATCAAGTTAAGTTGCCATAAAACTTATTGGGGTGCAAACGGACCTAACAAGCATACACGCTCTTGTGTATAAAACAACACATAACGTTAGTATATAGTATACTAATTTACAGTATTAAGGGTCAGGCGCACGTTTTGTTAAAATTTCCTGGTATTTCAAAATGGATTTTCTCAAAATCTATTAGGAATATCTTTTTGAAATTTGGGGCAAGCGATTATTGTGACACAATATTTAAGAACCATCGACCAATTGGGTATTATAACCTCATTTACTTTACTTTTATGGCATGAAATATATATAAAATTTCACTGTTTTCAGGTACTAAGAACTTCTGTAATATATATATTTTTCAAAAGTGCCGTTCATTTTTCCATGATATCATATCTCAAGATAATGAGAGGAGACTTAATTATTCTTTATTTGTGAAATGTAATGATTATTTTCATTAAGAAAGGCAACTACCCATAACTATTTTTCTATATTTGAGGATATTAATGCCATGCCTGTCAGGGGGGGGGGGGGGTGAAAAAAAAATTCCGTCACGTATGCCGGGGTGGGTGGGTGATAAAAGCCACCAACAAGCAATTTTTTCCGCAACTAAAAAAAAATTTCCTGCTTGTTTTTAGTGTTTTGGCAATGAGTTGTGCTTCAAACCCACTTTGAATGAGAGAAATAATGGAATTCTAACTGTAAACTGACTGCAGGCAGTTATCGTGTTGTATGTTGTTGCAAATTTTGAAATCCAAGATGGGCGCTGGCAGCCATGTTGTTTTGGTCGAATGACCTCAAAATGACTCATTCCTATTTACATGTCCATGTTAACATCCATGATAAATAGTATGCACAGAAATTCATATACAGCTGTTTACAGTGAATTTCCCCCCGCAAATCTCTGTTTTAGTGTTAAAAGGGTGGGTGTAAAAAAATGGTCGGAAAAAACTGCCGAAAACGGAAAAAAATTTGGCGGTGGGGGTGGGTGGGTACAAAAAATGATCGAAAGGGGAAAAATGCCATACGTGCCTGAAATTGTTTTCCGACCCCCCCCCCTGTGCCTGTTGGTTAATGCACAATTGGGCTGAGATCAGTTGTGGGTCATGGGTTCATAACCAAGTTAAAGCTGAACACCATATCTCTCAACAGTGTGGCCTAATTCCTGTTGATTGCCCCCTGCTTGATTGTACCACACTGCATGCATATCAACATTTGTGTTCATTTGGCTGGAATATTTGTGACTGCATATTCTTCATTATAATATATGGGGGTATAATGCTCTATTATGCAATTAAATATCTAACTCAACATTATGGTACAAATGAAGCCTCCTCTCATAGAGCCAAGGCAATAAGCTATTTCGTTATTGGAGTTTTGTGTGAAATTATTAATTATTCTAGCAGTTCTTGGTGCCGAAAGGGGCAAACAAAATTAATAAAATGTTCAACCTATCAAATGTATTAAAATCCATTGTTTTTGTTATCTCTTAATAATATTTGCTCAGATTCTACATACACTGAAGATGATGATATGTTAAATTCAAGATTTTGCCAGATAGATCCAGATAAATTCTCGTTGGAACGTTCTTGCCATTTTTGACTGGATTTATGCAAATCGTGTGTCTCGCCCTTAAATGTTCAGACCCAAGTGTATAGATGGCGTATCTCTTTCCTGAACGTTCTGTATTTTTCGGAGACATACAGCACCAAAAATTTAGATCCGATTTGTGATGTAATAATATCACGAGGGGGGTGGGGGGGGGGGGGGTATAACATGATTTGTGTATATGCCCAAAAGCACCCTGATCATCTTTGAGGTTTAAATGTTGTAATGGGTGAAGTCGGCATATTGCATTCGGATCTTTATTTAATGATATCGAATGAGACTTTTCAGCCTGACTAACATGGTATCTGACAGAGTTCTGTTTCTTGTCAGAATACCCCCTGTTCGATAGCTAGTACGAGAGACCAGTACGCTACCTCTCGGCTACAATCACCCTGATAATATTTTAGGTTGAAAAAATGGTGTAATGGGGGGAGGGGGGGGTCGGAATTTTGCATTAGAATCTTTATTCAGTGATCTCGAATGAGACTTTTCGGCCTGACAAACATGGTATCTGACAGAGTTCTGTTTCTTGTCAGAATACCCTCACCAGGTTTCGATCCCCCGTTCGCTAGCTAGTACGAGAGACCAGTACGCTATACTCGGCTATAAACACCCTGATAATCTTTGAAGTCGAAATGGTGTAATGGGGGAAGTCCGCATTTCGCATTCGGATCTTTATTCAATGATCTCGATTGAGACTTTTCAGCCTGACAAACATGGTATCGGACAGAGTTCTGTTTCTTGTCAGAATACCCTCACCAGGTTTCGATCCCCCGTTCTCTAATACGAGAGACCAGTACGCTATATATCGGTTACAAACAACAAACACCCTGGTTTCCGCTCGATTCGTTATGCTAATATACAACCTTTACAAATTAGCCAAAAATCCGAAACCAGAATCCAATATGGCGGCCAAGATGGCCGCAGAAATGTGAAAATATGCTATTTTTCTGACATGTTACAACATTTCGTTTGTCTCTGTGGGAAAATGTTGGCATCTTTGCGTCATGTTATACATTTATCGTATAGAGGAGTCATTGGCGAACACATGGGGACCATAACATACATTCATTGCGGGATATTTTTGTCCGATATCACGTTTTCCCAAAAGCCGGTATAATAGGTCAAAGCCGAATCTACGTTAATAACGCGATGTAATGTTTCGAATCAATGAATGTTATTCCTATTATAACAACACCCATGCATATATATGTGCAGGAGATACTCGAGCTAGGATATCTCTTATACCTGAGTTGAGGAATATTTACCCAAATTCAAGATGGCGGCCAAAATGGCCACCAGAAATAAAAAATCGCCGAAAATCGCCGATTTTAACATCAGTGAGCATTATTGTCATGAAAACTCCACACCTGTTTACTATTGTGAGTTGGGAACACTTAGGCGAAGAACTTTCCTTGTACCATATCCAAATAAAAGTCCCCCAAATCCAAAATGGCGCCCACAATGGCGGACAGATTTTGAAAAATCACCGAAATTCCCTCATAGTCACATCATTGGGCATTATTGTTGAGACAACTCCATCCATGCTTACAGTTGAGTTGGAAATACTGAGGTGAAGTAATTACCTTACATCTCATGCAAGAAATTGTTTTCCAAATCGAAGATGGCGGCCAAAATGGCGACCGAAATTTGAAAACACGCCTACATTCCTTTACTTTCTTAGGATGGGCGTTATTGTTTCGCGATTTCTACCCACCATTACATGTTGATATGTATGAATTATTCATTAAGGTTTGGCAAGTGATACTCACAGTCAATGTGGCGGCCAAACTGGCGGCCAGAAATTGAAAAGAAGCCGATATTTTCACATACTAATTTCAACTTTTTGTCATAATATCGATTTGTATGGACGAAACGGTACATAATATAAGCCATCTATTAGTTCCAACGTAAGTTGTAGCCTTTTGGAAGGATCGCGATGTGGCATTTCAAAATCCATTCTCCACTAAGGGCTCACAATGGCCTTAACCGTATATAGGTGCGCCGAATAGTCATATTATGACTTCCAAGAATCAAAACAACAGTACCTGAGCCACATTCAGCATTATCTAGACCCGTTTCCGTCTCTTCGTCAGATTAATCTATCTCGCTCACAACAACAGTTTACTACACTCTTATAACTAATGTGTAGAAACGATTACACATCAAATGTGTAAAGCCGGTTAATACACATAGCAATGTGTAGTTTTACATACAAATACATTGACAAGTGCCGTTCTACACATAATGTGTATATTTTGTTACACATAATTGTGTAAGAACGTAGACATGCGCATTGCGGTGCCTTCAGTTTCATAGTCTGCTATACGTGACGGCCATATTGTTTGAGTATATTTTTTGGAATACAATCTACAGCGATCGTAGACAAGGACGTAAGTTCAGAATTCCAATTTGTGGGTTTAGTATTAATAGTATATGAGGATTTATTTGTTAAAACTTTCATGGCGATTACTGCCCTTAGACTCTTGTTATAATAATACTAATATTATGCAATCACGCCTCGACTCTGGTTTGTTCATTCAAAGCAAAAACTCACAGTACAGAACAAAATACTACATACCACTATGCGCCATGAAAGTTTTAACATATAAATATGCATATATCTTTAATACTATACCCACAGGTCGGACTACTGAACTTGCATTTCTTGTCTACAAACTGTGTGTGTAAGAACCTACACAAAATGTGTAAGGGATATGTGTTGATTTTATACACACAGTTGTGTATAAATGTGTAAACAATTACCCATTTATGTGTAAAAATTGTTACACAATGTGTGTACGAATATGAAACTACACATATACTACACAAATATGTTTAAGATCAAAATTGAATAATGGTTGTGTAGCAGGGCTACACATTTTGTGTAGAAAACCTACACATTAGTCATAAGAGTGTACACTTCTGTAGAAGGGTCCCACTAATCGGAATGTTTCAAACAATACATATGCCGGTGTCCAGCTCACGTGTTTGTTTCGAAAGCTTAGAATTCTTAGCGAGCTTCATACGTGGTATAGCTTATGGTATAATTCAGATGCTACATATGTGGTATAGGCGTCATCTTGTGCGATACACTAGAAAGGTATTCGGTCGATGCGTATACTAGCTTTCAGAAGGAACTACCTATCTGCGTATTGTCAGCTTTGGTGACATAATGGGGATAACAACGTGTACACCTGGTGATCTTCCCAAACAGCCACTTCTCAATATATGGTTCGTCAATTCACATACTCATCTAATGCACTGACGTACCCGGACAACTTCTGTATATGGCTTCGACTGTTGAAAGCCCGACATTTGACGGATGCATTTCTGCTAAGAACGCCGAGCCTCTGCGCTTGTTTTGTGCATGCATAAAACAAGCGCGGCGCTCTGGCACCTATGGGCGACCATGAAGATCCTCGGCCGTTGTAGCCAGTGTCCACTGCGTCACCAATCGGTTCTTGGAGACCTTAGTGCGTTTAGGTGGGCGCTTTGATACTTTTGCAGCGCAATGAGAGCGCCGGCCTGAGTGTGACAGGGGCTTAAGACGTAGAAGACCATAATGCATAATATACCCAAACTCCTTGAACATGATCATAAGAACAAGCTTGTTGGCGTCCAGCAATCGTCTCACCGAACAGATCCAAGCAGATGATAACAATACACACGGTGCTAGTTTGTGGGTATGTGTCATGTTAGTGGAAATGCAATTGGACCATGACTGCACCGCCCCTTATTTTGTTATGTTTTAGATTCAGACAGGATCTCATGTGTGGCTTTGCTTTCCTTGTATGCTAAGATTGTATGTTCCCATCCGTTTGGAAGCCGTTCTTAAACAACTGGACCAGGCGTGTGCCATTGGCTACTGCTGTATAAGCCTCACCAAGACTGGGGTGTAGTCTTAAAGGCGATACCTGTGATAGTTGGTTGATATGTCATACTCACGCTGGTGGTATGGTTCAAGAAAGCACAAATGCCATCAACAAAAGGGTGAAATGTTCAACGCGAAGAACATCCACAGGAATGCTACGTTGATGAGCTCTTGCATTCAGTTCAACAAACGTTGGTACACCAAGTGATTTCTTGGTAACATCACCATTGCGACCATTTTCCTGCATGAGACATTAACTACTATATTATAAAGTTATATATATAAAGCTATATGACCATAAAGGTCGCGTTCCTCAACGTCCACAGCCATTGCCATCGAGACTGTAAATTGTTCTTTAAATACATAGTGAAATAAATGCACAACAGTTCCTGACATTGTCTGGAATAATACCGCCCACATACTGACACTGACCCTGAGAGAGGATAACAAAAAACGCATACAATCATGCTATAAAGACATTATCCTTTAGTCAATCCGACTGTTTTGGGGGAGGCTAGCATAGTATTATCCAGACAAACATGTACGTAGTTGAATCAGAAAGGCTTCGAAACTGATGTGGAAATACAATGTTACCACACCCAAAAAAACCGACACGCATGACATGCACCAGGTGTAAGGTGGTGTATACCGTGGCCCATTTCATTCCCACTATCATGGCGCATGTCCACAAACTAGCACCGCGAGCATTGTTCTTCTCTGCTGGGAGATATTCGACGAGACAACTGCGGGGCGTCACACAGTTTGCTTCGGATCATGGTCAAGACGTGTGGGTAGTCTGTACACTATGGTCTTCTCCTTAGCAGATAGACATCTGTCCAAGGGAATGAGACAGCTAACAACCTTCGAAACACTGTCGAAGTTGTCCACATATGACAATGCGTTCGCTGAGTTTGTGAGTTGACGAACCATCTATTGAGAAGTGACTAGCTAACTGGTTCGCCAGGTGTACATGTCGTTATCCCCATCGGGTATGAGACACATACATAGAGGTGACCTTCTGTAAGCTTGTATACTCATCGGTCATATGCCTTCCTAGTTCAAGATGACGCACAAATATCATATTTAAAATCGTAAGCTAGACACCGGAAAATGAATTGTTTGAAACGTTATGACTAGAGGGACCCTACTCCCAGGAAGTGGTGAATACTTTGTCGGTGTGAGCGACCTAGATTTATCAGAAAAGAAATGGAAGATGGTCCAGATAATTATGGACGTGACGTGGCAGATCAGAATCTGTTATCAGGTAATTGTTCTGATATAACTATTCGGCGCACCTACGCTTACGGTCATTATCGGCGCTAAGTGGAGAATGGATTTCGAAATTACACATCGCGATATTAATGGTGGTTTTTCATCTTTCCAGAAGGATACGAGCTATGTTATGCGTTTTGATACCTTTAAGTTGAACTAGTAGATGGTTTATATACAGTTTCGTCCATACATACCGATATTATGACAAAACGTTGACATTAATATGTGAAAATATCGATTTCTTTTCAATTTCTAGCCGCCAATTTAGCAGCGATCTTGGCTGTGAGTATCAATTGCCAAACACTAATGAATACTTCATGTCACTATTCCATATCAACATGTAATGGTGGATAGAAATCGCGAAACAATAACGCCCATCGTAAGAAAGTAAAGGAATGTAGACTTGTTTTCAAATTTCGGTCGCCATATTGGCCGCCATCTTCGATTTGGAAAACAATTTCTTGCATGAGATGTAAGGTAATTACTTCACCTCTGTATTTCCAACTCAACTGTAAGCATGGATGGAGTTGTCTCAACAATAATGCCCAATGATGTGAATATGAGGGAATTTCGGTGATTTTTCAAAATCTGTCCGCCATTGTGGGCGCCATTTTGGATTTGGGGGACTTTTATTTGGATATGGTACAATGAAAGGTCTTCACCTAAGTGTTCCCAACTCACAATAGTAAGCAGGTGTGGAGTTTTCATGACAATAATGCTCACTGATGTTAAAATCGGCGATTTTCGGCGATTTTTTATTTCTGGTGGCCATTTTGGCCGCCATCTTGGATTTGGGTAAATATTCCTCAACTCAGGTATAAGAGGTATCCTAGCTCGAGTATCTCCTGCACATATATATGCATGGGTGTTGTTATAATAGCAATAACATTCATTGATTCGAAACATTACATCGCGTTATTAACGTAGATTCGGCTTTGACCTGTTATACCGGCATTTGGGAAAACGTGATATCGGACAAAAATATCCCGCAATGAATGTATATTATGGTCCCCATGTGGTCGCCAATGACTCCTCTATATGATAAATGTATAACATGACGCAAAGATGCCAACAATTTCCCACAGAGACAAACGAAATGTGGTAACATGTCAGAAAAATAGCATATTTTCACATTTCGGCGGCCATCTTGGCCGCCATATTGGATTCTGGTGTCGGATTTTTGACTAATTTGTAAGGGTTGTATATTAGCATAACGAATCGAGCGGAAAACAAGACCGAATGTGATATCATCTTTACTATAACGACAATCAAAGAGACCTGGTGCATTTTTTTTAAATGGCCGCCATGATGGACGCCATCTTGTCTGGAGTCTCTGCGGCCACTTTTTTTTCTTGTTAACAAGTAAAAAAAATTAGAGGAGACCTTAAGGAAGAAAATTAGTTGGGTGAAGTTGAGTCCTGGGGGGGTGCAGAGGTCGACCAATATCTCCTGGACTATCGGCTCTTTATTCAATTATCTCGAATGAGACTTTTCAGCATGACAAACATGGTATCTGACAGAGTTCTGTTTCTTGTCAGAATACCCTTACCAGGTTTAGACCCGCCGTTCGCTAGCTAGTACGAGAGACAAGTACGCTACCTCTCGGTTGCCGACTTCGATATATCGCGTTGAAGCTGATCAGCAGTACACTTGGTACACCGCGTCCATCGGTATAGTACATTCACCCATTAATAATAATAAAAAAAACAATTATCTCGATACAATTGTTATCTGTCCAGGATTGCCAATTCATTTATTTGCGAATCATTGTCAGTGCAGATATATCTATCTAATCGTTATGACGATCTCGGATTCGCTTATCAAGCAGTAAACTGGAATACAGAGTTATAGCGAGGGGGAATGAACTCGGAAACGGAACGAACTCTGCCTTGCAGTCTCAACAACCAGTGCAGCTGTATTGTCTTCAGAGTGGATATGGTTCCCGAGGGGAGATGGTTCCCGAGGGGATATGGTTCCCGAGGGGATATGGTTCCCGAGTGGATATGGTTCCCGAGGGGATATGGTTCCCGAGGGGAGATGGTTCCCGAGGGGAGATGGTTCCCGAGTGGATATGGTTCCCGAGGGGATATGGTTCCCGAGGGGAGATGGTTCCCGAGGGGAGATGGTTCCCGAGGGGATATGGTTCCCGAGGGGATATGGTTCCCGAGTGGATATGGTTCCCGAGGGGATATTGTTCCCGAGAGGATATGGTTCCCGAGGGGATATGGTTCCCGAGGGGATATGGTTCCCGAGGGGATATGGTTCCCGAGGGGAGATGGTTCCCGAGGGGATATGGTTCCCGAGGGGAGATGGTTCCCGAGGGGATATGGTTCCCGAGTGGATATGGTTCCCGAGGGGAGATGGTCCCGAGTGGAGATGGTTCCCGAGTGGATATGGATCCCGAGGGGATATGGTTCCCGAGGGGAGATGGTTCCCGAGGGGATATGGTTTCCGAGGGGAGATGGTTCCCGAGGGGATATGGTTCCCGAGGGGAGATGGTTCCCGAGGGGAGATGGTTCCCGAGTGGAGATGGTTCCCGAGGGGATATGGTTCCCGAGGGGATATGGTTCCCGAGTGGATATGGTTCCCGAGGGGAGATGGTTCCCGAGGGGATATGGTTCCCGAGTGGATATGGTTCCCGAGGGGATATGGTTCCCGAGGGGAGATGGTTCCCGAGGGGAGATGGTTCCCGAGGGGATATGGTTCCCGAGGGGATATGGTTCCCGAGGGGAGATGGTTCCCGAGGGGATATGGTTCCCGAGGGGATATGGTTCCCGAGGGGATATGGTTCCCGAGTGGATATGGTTCCCGAGGGGATATGGTTCCCGAGGGGATATGGTTCCCGAGTGGAGATGGTTCCCGAGGGGATATGGTTCCCGAGGGGATATGGTTCCCGAGGGGATATGGTTCCCGAGGGGATATGGTTCCCGAGTGGATATGGTTCCAGAGGGGATATGGTTCCCGAGTGGATATGGTTCCCGAGGGGATATGGTTCCCGAGGGGAGATGGTTCCCGAGGCGATATGGTTCCCGAGGGGATATGGTTCCCGAGGGGAGATGGTTCCCGAGGGGATATGGTTCCCGAGGGGATATGGTTCCCGAGGGGATATGGTTCCCGAGGGGAGATGGTTCCCGAGTGGATATGGTTCCCGGTGGGAGATGGTTCCCGAGTGGATATGGTTCCCGAGGGGATATGGTTCCCGAGGGGATATGCTTCCCGAGGGGATATGGTTCCCGAGGGGATATGGTTCCCGAGGGGATATGGTTCCCGAGGGGAGATGGTTCCCGATGGGATATGGTTCTCGAGGGGATATGGTTCCAGATGGGATATGTGGTTCCCGAGTGGATATGGTTCCCGAGGGGATATGGTTCCCGAGGGGATATGGTTCCCGAGTGGATATGGTTCCCGAGGGGATATGTGGTTCCCGAGTGGATATGGTTCCCGAGGGGATATGGTTCCCGAGGGGATATGGTTCCCGAGGGGATATGGTTCCCGAGGGGAGATGGTTCCCGAGGGGATATGGTTCCCGAGGGGAGATGGTTCCCGAGTGGAGATGGTTCCCGAGGGGATATGGTTCCCGAGGGGATATGGTTCCCGAGGGGATATGGTTCCCGAGGGGATATGGTTCCCGAGGGGATATGGTTCCCGAGGGGATATGGTTCCCGAGGGGATATGGTTCCCGAGGGGAGATGGTTCCCGAGGCGATATGGTTCCCGAGGGAATATGGTTCCCGAGGGGAGATGGTTCCCGAGGGGATATGGTTCCCGAGGGGATATGGTTCCCGAGGGGATATGGTTCCCGAGGGGATATGGTTCCCGAGGGGATATGTGGTTCCCGAGGGGATATGGTTCCCGAGGGGATATGGTTCCCGAGGGGAGATGGTTCCCGAGGGGATATGGTTCCCGAGGGGATATGGTTCCCGAGGGGATATGCGGTTCCCGAGGGGATATGGTTCCCGATGGGATATGGTTCCCGAGGGGAGATGGTTCCCGAGGGGATATGGTTCCCGAGTGGATATGGTTCCCGAGGGGATATGGTTCCCGAGGGGATATGGTTCCCGATGGGATATGGTTCCCGAGGGGATATGGTTCCCGAGGGGATATGGTTCCCGATGGGATATGGTTCCCGAGGGGATATGGTTCCCGAGGGGATATGGTTCCCGAGGGGATATGGTTCCCGAGGGGATATGGTTCCCGAGGGGATGTGGTTCCCGATGGGATATGGTTCCCGAGGGGATATGGTTCCCGAGGGGATATGGTTCCCGAGGGGATATGGTTCCCGAGTGGATATGGTTCCCGAGGGGATATGGTTCCCGAGGGGATATGGTTCCAGAGGGGATATGGTTCCCGAGGGGATATGGTTCCCGAGTGGATATGGTTCCCGAGGGGATATGGTTACCGAGGGGATATGGTTCCCGAGGGGAGATGGTTCCCGAGGGGATATGGTTCCCGTGGGGAGATGGTTCCCGAGTGGATATGGTTCCCGAGGGGATATGGTTCCCGAGGGGATATGGTTCCCGAGTGGATATGGTTCCCGAGTGGATATGGTTCCCGAGTGGATATGGTTCCCGAGGGGATATGGTTCCCGAGTGGATATGGTTCCCGAGTGGATATGGTTCCCGAGGGGATATGGTTCCCGAGGGGATATGGTTCCCGAGGGGATATGGTTCCCGAGGGGATATGGTTCCCGAGGGGATATGGTTCCCGAGTGGATATGGTTCCCGAGTGGATATGGTTCCCGAGGGGATATGGTTCCCGAGTGGAGATGGTTCCCGAGGGGATATGGTTCCCGAGGGGATATGGTTCCCGAGGGGATATGGTTTCCGAGTGGATATGGTTCCAGAGGGGATACGGTTCCCGAGTGGATACGGTTCCCGAGGGGATATGGTTCCCGAGGGGAGATGGTTCCCGAGGCGATATGGTTCCCGAGGCGATATGGTTCCCGAGGGGAGATGGTTCCCGAGGGGATATGGTTCCCGAGGGGATATGGTTCCCGAGGGGATATGGTTCCCTAGGGGAGATGGTTCCCGAGTGGATATGGTTCCCGATGGGAGATGGTTCCCGAGTGGATATGGTTCCCGAGGGGATATGGTTCCCGTGGGGATATGGTTCCCGAGGGGATATGGTTCCCGAGGGGATATGGTTCCCGAGGGGAGATGGTTCCCGATGGGATATGGTTCTCGAGGGGATATGGTTCCAGATGGGATATGTGGTTCCCGAGTGGATATGGTTCCCGAGGGGATATGGTTCCCGAGGGGATATGGTTCCCGAGTGGATATGGTTCCCGAGTGGATATGGTTCCCGAGGGGATATGTGGTTCCCGAGTGGATATGGTTCCCGAGGGGATATGGTTCCCGATGGGATATGGTTCCCGAGGGGAGATGGTTCCCGAGGGGATATGGTTCCCGAGGGGATATGGTTCCCGATGGGAGATGGTTCCCGAGTGGAGATGGTTCCCGAGGGGATATGGTTCCCGAGGGGATATGGTTCCCGAGGGGATATGGTTCCCGAGGGGATATGGTTCCCGAGGGGATATGGTTCCCGAGGGGATATGGTTCCCGAGGGGATATGGTTCCCGAGGGGATATGGTTCCCGAGGCGATATGGTTCCCGAGGGGATATGGTTCCCGAGGGGAGATGGTTCCCGAGGGGATATGGTTCCCGAGGGGATATGGTTCCCGAGGGGATATGGTTCCCGAGGGGATATGGTTCCCGAGGGGATATGGTTCCCGAGGGGATATGTGGTTCCCGAGGGGATATGGTTCCCGAGGGGATATGGTTCCCGAGGGGAGATGGTTCCCGAGGGGATATGGTTCCCGAGGGGATATGGTTCCCGAGGGGATATGCGGTTCCCGAGGGGATATGGTTCCCGATGGGATATGGTTCCCGAGGGGAGATGGTTCCCGAGGGGATATGGTTCCCGAGTGGATATGGTTCCCGAGGGGATATGGTTCCCGAGGGGATATGGTTCCCGAGGGGATATGGTTCCCGATGGGATATGGTTCCCGAGGGGATATGGTTCCCGAGGGGATATGGTTCCCGAGGGGATATGGTTCCCGAGGGGATATGGTTCCCGAGGGGATATGGTTCCCGAGGGGATATGGTTCCCGATGGGATGTGGTTCCCGAGGGGATGTGGTTCCCGATGGGATATGGTTCCCGAGGGGATATGGTTCCCGAGGGGATATGGTTCCCGAGGGGATATGGTTCCAGAGGGGATATGGTTCCCGAGGGGATATGGTTCCCGAGTGGATATGGTTCCCGAGGGGATATGGTTACCGAGGGGATATGGTTCCCGAGGGGAGATGGTTCCCGAGGGGATATGGTTCCCGTGGGGAGATGGTTCCCGAGTGGATATGGTTCCCGAGGGGATATGGTTCCCGAGGGGATATGGTTCCCGAGTGGATATGGTTCCCGAGGGGAGATGGTTCCCGAGTGGAGATGGTTCCCGAGGGGATATGGTTCCCGAGTGGATATGGTTCCCGAGTGGATATGGTTCCCGAGGGGATATGGTTCCCGAGGGGATATGGTTCCCGAGGGGATATGGTTCCCGAGGGGATATGGTTCCCGAGGGGATATGGTTCCCGAGGGGATATGGTTCCCGAGTGGATATGGTTCCCGAGGGGATATGGTTCCCGAGGGGATATGGTTCCAGAGTGGATATGGTTCCCGAGGGGATATGGTTCCAGAGTGGATATGGTTCCCGAGTGGATATGGTTCCCGGGGGGGATATGGTTCCCGAGGGGATATGGTTACCGAGGGGATATGGTTCCCGAGGGGATATGGTTCCCGAGTGGATATGGTTCCCGAGTGGATATGGTTCCCGAGTGGATATGGTTCCCGAGGGGATATGGTTCCCGAGTGGATATGGTTCCAGAGTGGATATCGTTCCCGAGGGGATATGGTTCCCGGGGGGGGATATGGTTCCCGAGGGGATATGGTTCCCGAGGGGAGATGGTTCCCGGTGGGATATGGTTCCCGAGTGGATATGGTTCCCGGGGGGGATATGGTTCCCGAGTGGATATGGTTCCCGAGGGGAGATGGTTCCCGGTGGGATATGGTTCCCGAGTGGATATGGTTCCCGAGGGGATATGGTTCCCGAGGGGATATGGTTCCCGAGGGGATATGGTTCCCGAGGGGATATGGTTCCCGGGGGGGGGGATATGGTTCCCGAGGGGATATGGTTCCCGAGTGGATATGGTTCCCGAGTGGAGATGGTTCCCGAGGGGATATGGTTCCCGAGGGGAGATGGTTCCCGAGGGGATATGGTTCCCGAGTGGATATGGTTCCCGAGGGGAGATGGTTCCCGAGGGGATATGGTTCCCGAGGGGAGATGGTTCCCGAGGGGATATGGTTCCCGAGGGGAGATGGTTCCCGATGGGAGATGGTTCCCGAGGGGAGATGGTTCCCGATGGGAGATGGTTCTAAAAAAGATACGTCTTTGTAAGTGGGGCTTCAAGTGGATTAGGTTGATCACCCCAGCACAGTGACGTGGCGACAGGTGGTGTTGTGTCTCACCCCTCCATACAACTTCAACAGTTGGAAATTTCATGTCTGACAACATTGGATGGAAATTTTACAAAACATAACTATAGATTGTTATTGTTCTCATTGTTTGATTTTGCAACCAGTACTTGGTGGGAAAATTGTTGTGTTTAGACAAACATTTGCATATGTTTCTGCTCTCTTTCAATAGTGGTTTGATATGGCCATAATTTGTATTTTTTTAACTTTAGAAATTTGTATGGAAATTTCCAATAGTTGGGAAGCTTGAGGTACGTACCAGTTAGAAAGTTCCAACACAAGGGTTAGGGGTGCAAATGGAATTTGTAATGCCTTACCGGTTAGAATATACTTAATTTGAAGGAAGCTCCCCTATACATAAATGAAGTCTGGATCCCTCTCTGTCAAGCTCGAAAACAATATCGGATTGAAAATCTGCCAACAATGTATTACCTCTAATCCCACCTTCAGACATTGACTAACTGTCTCGCGACTGTCGTATGAAATGGTCAAAATAATGTAGGATATGTGTATGTTTAGTATATAGTATATTTATGCCAAAATATAATGCGTTCAAATCATTCATGCAGACTCGGATCATTTAACCCTTTACCCAACAGAAGGGCCCTGTGCCAATGCATTCTCTTATATATGCGAGTCGACCATAGGTCGCCTCGCATATATAAGAGAATGCATTGGCTTAACACATTAAAAATTATAAAATTGTTAAAGAATGTAAGAAAAAATGGTAAAAAGTGTTAAAAAAAGATTTTGTTTAGGCCAATGCATTCTCTTATATATGCGAGGCGACCTATGGTCGACTCGCATATATAAGAGAATGCATTGGCACAGGGTATAACTGTAACTATCACAATGTGGTCAAGGAGCCGGTTCCAATGATATCCATATTTGTATGGTTTTATTGAGACAGACCCAAGATAATTTAGGCTGTTGAAGCTTTATTTGGCCGGTTTTGGCCGGTTTGTTGGGTAAAGGGTTAACCCTTTCAATGCCACGGTGGTAGTAGTTTTCTATAACATTCTGACCAAAGTTTCCTGTCGGAGGTTCGTGGAATACACAAGACCATACTTATAGTAGAATCTTTCGACTGACAACTTTGTTCAGATTGTCATCGCAAACAGATGTGACTTTGGACACAACTGGGGTATCGGCTTGTTTGAAAAATAGTATAGCATATTATGCTCATAGCTGCCAAAATATTATGTAATATATCGTTATCCTAGTTTATTACCCTTTTCCTCGTTTCTGGTCGTGTTTGCGATCGCCTCGGCCATTTTGAATGCGTGGTACTCATCAACTCGAAACCACTTGATTCCCCACCGTTTATACTAAATGGACCCCCACCCTGTTATAAAAGTGTATACTGGAATGGTATATTATTAATTTGGAGGGGTGTTCAGGTAATAAAAGCAGACGACAGACAGAGAAAAAAACCCAGATATATATAATATGACGTTTTCTATACCATCGGCTCACAATTCTGATTGCGTTGTATATCAATGCATGCTTGTAAAAAATTAGATCATGCCATGAATCTCTACTCTGGCTAACACCCCGTCCAGAGTGAGAATCATGCATGGGCGTAGCCAGCATTTCTAAAAGGCTGGTTCGATTATTAACTTGATGGGCACAGGACCGAGGTGAAAAGCTCCGACCGCGCCGCGTGTGAAGGGTGCAGGAGAGAGTGTCCCTTTCCCGCAGGTGGGGGTCCGAGTGGGCCTCCCCCGGAAATAAAAATGAACCCATCGAGTGCGAATCTGGAGCATATTTGATGATTATTTGTGTAATAACTGCACGTATATTAGAGAGGTAATAATGTTTTGGATTTGATCTACCGATTATGTGAAAATATATGACATGGCAGTGTTTGTCTTCATACATTATCAAGTTTTATGTACTAATGTTTTCTCCATGTATATGCGTGGGATGGTGACCGCGTGTAGAATCGACTAGGATAATAAAGAACGATGATAAAACCCAACCATCCCCAGATATAATCTGCGTATTATATATATATATATATATATATCCCTTTGCGCAAACTCCAGACAGAGTTATCTCCCATCGCTCCGCTGAGATATATCGCAGTGATAACGTAGAGGGCGCTGTATGGAGTTTGCCCTTTGCGATCTTATGAAGTTATGTATAGGCCTACACTCAAAATTGTTATGTTATTGGCTGAATTGGGCTATATAATATATGGAATTGAACGACAGTTAATCAGTCATTGCATATATATATAGCCCCTTATCGTTAGATCTATATGCATGCATGTAGAACATGATATGTAAAGCTTGGAATGTCCTGCATATTTATTTTCCTATACTATATACATGAACAAACTGTATTTGACTTATTCTATATACATGTAATCTATAACCCTGACCTATTGCATGCCAACTAAATTTTTAACAAAGTTGGGGGGAAGACCCGCAAATTCCCGGCGCCACATCCCACTAATGGACACTCGGGATGTTGAACCCCCGGACTGTCGCACCCTCGGATTATCGTACCCTTGAACCATCGGACTATTGAACCCTCGGACCATTGAACCCTTTGACTATTGGACCATGGGAGTGGCTCGGACTAGCGCGCTGTACACCGGCCTCAAATCGAACCATCGGACTAACATTGTAATAACACTAATAATGTGCTCATTTTTGGTTGATAAGAGTGGGACTTCAACTAAAACCCTGTTTTTGGGGGGAACTTCATGTCCAGAAACTGTGTTCGAACCCTCGCAATGTAGGCTAAGCATCGTCATCGATATACTACGTGACCACAACTTGACACCCAAAAATGTACCCTATACGTCTAGTGTTTGCATACACTGTCTATTCGTTCATAATTGCCAATGACTGTGAAATTTTGCCATGCATCCAAACATTTAGTCGACGGTTTTAAGCTTTCTCTTAGCAAGCCAAGTGAAGTCCCCTGCTACGATCGTTTGATCACTGCCATAACCTATATTTGCGTAATTAAATTTAACATATTTTTATTGAAGAATTTTGTCGGTTACGTTTCATTCTGAATCTATATCTATAGTAAATTTTCAAATGAACATGGACAGTTCGGTTTCTCAGAATAATGCAAAATGAATTGTCACCGACAAAAGTGTTAAATAAAATAAGTGAGTGATTTCCTCATATTCTGTGTACGTGGAGGCAGTACTCATACCAGCGTAACAGGGGACTGAACTCTGCCTTGTATACAGTTTGACACGATGCATGGCCTCATATAATAATAAGAGAGTTGTCGATAAATAATGTACATTAATACCCTAAATAATCGACTCCTTAACCACAGGAGAATTATGACTAAATCCTGAAAAATTACCCATAATTCTGCTGTGGTTAAGGAGTCGATTATTTAGGGCATTACTGTACTTCTTATCATTCTATGGAGAACAAAAGAATGCATTTTATGCTACCCTCGACCCCTGGTGGGAATAATATAGACAACATATATACCATGTGTTCCGCCGCCCCTGATATAATACACTGCCGTGAAATTTAATCCTCTAATGTTTTGCAATTTTGCTGAAACCTTTGAATTTTTTTGTAGACCCAGGAAAACGTTATATCGACACAAACTCATCGATAGTGCTTCTCGCGCAATGGAGATGCCAAACATCTGCTATATTGACACGAACCGTCGGGATCCGTCGTCGGGGACCCGGGGCGAACCGCGGGAACCCTCGTCCCATCGGCTTTCCGACTCCAGATCGTAATCAATTATAGATGCATGGGTTTATATAGGAACAAACGTCCGAAACAGGATTTACCATCAACATAGCAATTGATCATTTCACCCAAACCCTTGGGTGTTTATTTCACACCACTTTCTGGGATAACCTGTGTGTCGACTGAGAACATGCGTGCCAATTGAGGAGAACACGCGAAGGATTTGTGTAAATGTTAGCCCAAACGACATTTCGAAGTAACGACTGCTTTGTTGTTTATTTCGAGGAATAATACCGCATCATATGAATTCAGCCCAAATATATTGACAGGTGTCAAGGGTCGAACTCTATACTGAGCAATAAAAAACTAATATAATAAATACCGAGTATATTTAATTTTAACGCCAATGGGTCGTTTATGTGCGTTTAAGAGTGTATTTATGCTTAAAGCAAAGTGAAATAACGATCTTCAAATGAATTGGCCGGTATATTTTATTAGTTATCAGGGTTACCAGGGTCGTAGTTGCATAAATTACAATATATTTTTATGCTAAGATAATTGCGTGGTAATTTGTTAGTTAATGGATTGATCGGTGATCATGTTAACACAAATCCCATATATGGACATTCCAAATATGGCAGGTGACTTGCGCATGCGCAAAACAGATACAATGGTCTAATTCGCGGAGGCGATGTGCATTTTAATTCTTTCATTACGACTGTTTTGGCGTCCTAATCTATTAAAATATTCTTCTATATCTTGGAAGGTGTTCTGGAAGGATTATTTCAATATGTGTATATCGGATTAACCTTCCAAAAAGATGAGTTTGACGCCTGTATTTCTTGGCATGAATATTAACGAGCGCTCGTCTGCAAGTAGGTCATCTGGATTCGGAATTGGCGTGTTTTTGTGAAAATGTCAAATTCAATTTCTTCCATCTAAAACATAATTACGCGCTGGACTCGGTCATTTTAGGAACATATATGTATCACACGCACATACACCAAGTCTCAGCCTAAAAGTTTGAAAAATGACAGTTTTATCGACATAAATCTATGTTAATGGTAAATTCCATGTTAAATTTTATCATTGAAAAAAATTCATTTCTTCCATCTAAAACATAATTGTGTGCTGTACTCTGTCATTTTACGAATATGTAGCTATCCCACCAACACACTCCAAGTCTCAGCTTAAAATTTTGAAAAATGACAGTTTTATCGACATAAATCAATTTTAATGCCAATAATGGCAAATGGAGAGTTAAATAAATTTTAGGCCAATTAGGGCCCTGCGAATGTTTTCTGACCTGTTCTATATTGGTCAATAGAGTTCATATTTGACCGGTTACACCTGATAATTATGCGACAGTATAGTCGCGTTACTTTATAGGTCAACATTGGTCATTATCACCGGACAAATTTATTTTGGTCTATCGTATCAACCCCTATTTTCTCCCGCGCGTAGCCTGACTACCGCTATTCTCAAAGTAATTGACCAGAAAAACGGGGTGATACCCCGGTCATGACCACGGTGATACCGGTAATAAACGGTAGCTGTATCGAGGCGGTCATGGCAGTGGAATTACGGTATTGGGCGATGATACCGCGGTCTTTTAGCGGGCACTGCATTAATTTTCTTGAATACCGCAGTGATTTTCATGGAACACTTTGAGGGGAGGTATTTACTCCCACATACGTTAACAAGCGGTATCAGTACCGCGGTATTGGAGGATACCGCGGTATAGTACCGCAGTATTAACGGGGTGACACCACGTTGCTGGTGGTCAATTACTTTAAGTATAGCGGTAAGTGTCAACATTGGTCATTATCGCTCCACTAATTTGTATCGTTTCATCGGTATGAATTCCATATCCAATTATCCACATATAACCAACCCAACCTCTAATCCCGGTCCAATTTATTTATTTCTTTCATCGGTATATTCACGTAACGTAATATTTTATCATGTGATATTTGTACTTATATGTCTATGGTATTACTATAGTATACTGTATACGTATATCAATTGCTATTCCTATCTATATAATCCTGGTGCCATCTATAGAGATAGATAATTTCAGACTCGGTACAAACCACTTTTTCTCCGAGTCCATATAACCAATTTAACCCAACATCTTATAGATGACTATTCTGGCACTATATAGAGATGTCAGACTAAGATTCTGACACCCCCCTATTTTATAGCCATGTTGCAACAGTAGAGTTCAGATGCATATTATGTCAACATCGGTCGTTATCGCTCTACAAATTTATATCGGTTCAACCCTTAGTTCCCTGTATCGCCCACCCCTCCCTCAGTTTATTTTTTCAGTTGTATTATAGTCTCATTACGTACACATTTTATCTTTTCTAACTTTTGCTTCAACGCGTTGAGTTCCGCTGCAGACAATATAAAACTGACAACATTTTGAAATGTAAGCAGGCTTCAAACTCATCTTATCCAAGAAAAACTCTGGTTACATAAGAAATTTGTGTATAAGGTGTACGCGCATTTGTCGCGTTAAAAACAAAAGGTCCCAAGTCAAGGTCCAAGTCCCCAACACACTGATGTGAGGTTTAACTCCATCTACATACAGTAATGTCCAAAGTAATTGATCACTTAACCACAGCAAAATAATGGGTATTTTTTCATGATTTTAAATCCTGAAAAATTACCCATAATTCTGCTGTGGTTAAGTGGTCAATTACTTTGGGCATTACTGTAACCAATATAAGGATTTGAGGTGTAATAATAACTCAATCCTCATACAGTAATGTCCAAAGTAATCGACCACTTAACCACAGCATAATTATTGGTAATTTGTCAGGATTTTAAATGCTGAAAAAATACCCATAATTCTGCTGTGGTTAAGTGGTCAATTACTTTGGGCATTACTGTAACCAATATAAGGATTTGAGGTGTAATGATAACTCAATCCTCATACAGTAATGTACAAAGTAATTGACCACAGCTGAATAATGGGTAATTTGTCAGGATTTTAAATGCTGAAAAATTACCAATAATTCTGATGTGGTTAAGTGGTCAATTACTTTGGGCATTACTGTAACCAATATAAGGATGTGAGGTTTAATGAGAACTCCATCCACATAACTAATAAATATGTGTGAAAATTAAACAAAAAAAAATAAATTCCATGATGGCGTCCAATATGGACTGCCTAATTCTGCTCCAAAACATGTTTATTGAATATATGGTTGTTTATTGGGGGAAACTGATTATTTCAATGATATTTTCATTAACTGCATGGGATCCAAACCCCGACTTACGGGAGCTCGCTTCGTGCACGACTGTATCTTAAGCATATGTGCATATTTAATGAGCCAACAATTGGAATCCAAATAGAGAAGATTGGCACGTCGACCCTGCGCATAGACATCATTGATGATCTCTATGGGAATCAAAATTGACATTTAATAGACAATTTCGATTAACCGCAATAACTTAAGGAATCTCTAATTATGATTAAGCCCAATGAGAATGCAATAAGACATTTCTTATTACCCTTAACCGCAATTACTTCCCATTGCACTTTAGCACAATTAATATCTCTCCCCCCCCCCCCCCCCAACAGCTTATCAATACCACTCAGGACAGTGGGTGTTTTTCCTCAATTAATTGAATTTCTTGTTAGTGACCATAAATCTATACCTTCGGTTTTGCCGAATAACCGAACAAATGTTGTCAACTGTTTCCACGTTTATTCTCACTTATACCGTGTTTATATCCGTTTTATCCTATTTGTTGTTGATTATTGCATTACTTTGATAAAGTCTGCGCTTGTGTTATTCTCACAAAAGGTAATGCGTATTTACATTTCACAATTCCGCCTTACAGTCTGCGAGTGCGACGGAAAAAATTTCCACATGTCCGAGCGCCATTGGCATTGATTCCTTAAATACGAGACTATTTAATCGAATGAGGTCAAATATTCGCATATAACTTGACTCATATGTTATTCTGCACAATTCTGGCCAGTGCCGACTTTCATTTCGCATTACTTTCGTTTTTATCGAAATATAACCGTTTTCTATGGAGATTCCCATGTAAATTTGTTCAACCAAAAAAATTCATAGTTTTGCCAATTTCAAGCTAGTTTAATACTTTATAGCATGGTCAGGGCATAATCTGGCCTATCGAGTGATGGTAGACGTTCCTTCAGTGTGCACAACAAATATTTGGTCCCAACGAAGCAGGCTAAAATCCTGAAATTTGTCAATTGACTTTGAGTGTGAAGAAAATATTCATTTAAACTTCCAAAATTGGTTGAAATATGCTCAACAACATTCAGTTGAATGGTGACATTATTTATAGTCACCGACTAACTTCCACGATGAATAAAATTTGTTTTTATTGATGACAATTATGTCGCGAGTCATAAAAATGTTAATTTTCTGAAGAAAAAAAATTCATTGTTTCGCCAATTTCAAGCTAGTATTGAGCATGGTCAGGCCATTACATATAATGATTAAGATTGCTAAAGAACTGAAATAATGAAATGGGAAACTTTTACTGACATCTGGTAAGGATTGAGGAGCAGATGCTAGAGGCCCCCACCCCACCCCCATGGAAGACGGAATACCACTTAACACAGAAGTTGGAATACGGAATACCATATGGAATACATAAAAATATATGAAAACTTCATTTTTTGGAAGGTCGGCGTACGAATACCGGTATTTTTGGAATACCGAATACCTCCTAACAGAGGGGCCGGAAATACCGCGTACCTCATAACAGGGCATGGAATACGGCATACGAAAAAGGGGGGTGGGGGCCTCATGCTATGGAGCCTCCGAGCCTCCCAATATATTGTCTGCTCCACATCTCAATAGAATTCAACAACATTCAGTTGAATGGTGACATTATTTATAGTCACCGACTAACTTCCACGATGAATCAAATTTGTTTTTATTGGTGACAATTTATGTCGCGAATCATAAAAATGTAAATTTTCTGAAGAAAAAAAATTCATTGGTTTGCGAATTTCAAGCTAGTTTATAGCGAACATGGGAACCAAGGTACAATTTATGCCATTTAGGCACACTTCAGAGTGAAATCTGGGCTTATATTTCGGCGAGAATCCAAATCTAGATTCTCGCAAATTACCCTGGATTCTCATGAAAAAGTATATATGGATTCTCGCAAAATCAGATGAAATATATGCCCTAGTGGAAATATAGCAAATCGTTTAATGCTTTAGAATTTTTTGTTTCGGAGATTTATATATATGTTTAAAGACATATTATGGAATTTGTCGGGAGCGAGAAATTGATAAGTTAGTGCTCAGGCACTTTTCCAACGTGGGGAATGTTATCATTCTACTAACATCACTGAAAATTTCCAAAAAGATCTACCACACCACTTCATATAGAACATCGTCTGAACTACTCCAAATTGTAAATATTTACATCTCGATTCGGGGCGCAACTATCGGCTGTAATTAAACAAAAATCATTTTGCCATCGAGAGTCATTGCATTTAACTAATATATAAGAATGACGTTGTGTAACATCCATTTGGATTAATATTCGTAACAAATAACTACTTTGAGAAAGATTATTCTTAATTTCTATTTATTTGATCACTCTGCCCGGTGTCTGCCGGAGTGTTTCACATCACTTTAATCAAGGAAGACTGTTAAGAAAAACTGCATTTCAAGACCACCAAACAACTTTCCTTTTTAGGGCCACCACATCTTCCAAATATGTACTTCTTCCATTTTGCTATCAAAGACCGAAAAATGTCGTTAAACTAGAGATCCAAATACCCCCTAAGGGCCCCTCTATCTTGAGATATTAAAGACCGAAAAATGTCGTTAAACTATAAAGACCGAAAAATGTCGTTAAACTAGAGATCCAAATACCGCCTATATCTTGAGATATTATAAAGACCGAAAAATGTCATTAAACTATTAATTGTTGTTGCTGTTGTTTATTAGGGTTTATCGTCATTCTAGCCGCTAGGCCACACACGACGTTGTCAATTTTACGGGTGGAGGAAAGACCACGCAGAGGCTCAATTTCACCGGGAAGTTGTTCCACTGCGTGTAGAAACCATGGACCCCCGGAAAGCAATTGACAAACTTGCCCAGATACACGATTCCGGTCACCCTCCCTATGGTGGGGTTAGAACCAGCTTCGTCAGCGCTGGACGGCCTGGGACGACGTAAACCACCTGGCACTCTACCGACTGGACTACCGGGGGCCCCTATTAAACTGTTAAAGACCGAAAATGTCGTTAAATTGTAAAGTTTGAGCTATTGCCATGGCTTTGTCGTCCGTGTGTATGTGTGTACGTAAGGCGTCAACAATGCAGGCTACAGGTCGTACCTTTGGTCGGATCATTATGAAATTTGTCATAGCTGTTGACATCAACATTTAGACCAGATTATTAATTTTGGGATCATTCGGAAAAAAAACATGGCCGCCAGTGGCCATCTTGGATTTCAAAATTCAATCCATTAGCACGGGCTACAGTTCGTAATGTTTGTCTGATCATCATGAAATTTGTCAAGAATGTTAATAATGACATGTAGATGGGAACGAGTCCTTTTGGGGTCATTCGGCCAAAAAACATGGCCGCAGCAGCCATTTTGGATTTTAGTCTTTATATGACTAAATCTTTAGCACGGGCTACAGGTCTTAACTTTAGTCTGATCATCATAAAATTTGTCATGGCTGTTAAAATTGGAATGTAGATGGGAACGAGTCATTTTGGGGTCATTCGGACAAAAAACATGGCCGCCAGTGGCCATCTTGGATTTCAAAATTTAATCCATTAGCACGGGCCACAGGTCGTACTGTTTGTCTGATCATCATGAAATTTGTCATGGATGATAATATTGACATGTAGATGGGAACGAGTAATTTTGGGGTTATTCGGCCAAAAAACATGGCCGCCAGCAGCCATCTTGGATTTTACTCTTTGTATGACTAAATTCTTTAGCACGGGCTACAGGTCGTACTTTCAGTCTGATCATCATAAAAATTGTCAAGAATGTTAATAATGACATGCAGATGGGAACGAGTCATTTTGGGATGATTTGACCCAAAAACATGGCCGCCAGCAGCCATCTTGGATTTTACTCTTTGTATGACTAAATTCTTTAGCACGGGCTACAGGTCGTACTTTCAGTCTGATCATCATAAAATTTGTCAAGAATGTTAATAATGACATGTAGATGGGAACGAGTCATTTTGGGATCATTTGACCCAAAAACATGGCCGCCAGCAGCCATCTTGGATTTTAATCTTTGTATGACTAAATTCTTTATCACAGGCTACAGGTCGTACTTTTAGTCTGATCATCATAAAATTTGTCAAGAATGTTAATAATGACATGTAGATGGGAACGAGTCATTTTGGGGTCATTCGGCCAAAAAACATGGCTGCCAGCAGCCATCTTGGATTTTACTCTTTGTATGACTAAATCATTTAGCACGGGCTACAGGTCGTAGCTTTAGTCTGATCATCATGAATTTTTTCATGGCTGTTGAAATTGGAATGTAGATGAGAATGAGTCATTTTGGGGACATTCCGACAAAAAAACATGGCTGCCAGCGGCCATCTTGGATTTCCAAATTCAATTCTAAATCTTTCCATTCATTGCTCATCACACAAATTTAACTTCTTCTCAAAGTTGAGCTACAGTGTCATTGACACTTTCATTTGAGACATTAAAGAACGAAATATGTCGTTACACCATTAATGATCATTAATACATAATTTGTGTTTATGAAAGTCTGGTACAGACAGTTTGTTTCCAGTACATATTCATTGGAACGTAAACAATTATTCTCTGACAAATCATGTTAATATTGCCTTTCGTTACTGGTTTCCTTGACTCACATATCTCTCACTTCTTAATACTTATAATTAAAACAAATGTTCTGTGTTTTGTGTCACTTCTTAATAGCATTCTGTATTCTGCTATTGAAAAGAAAAACAGTTGTAGTATACCTTAAAGGTATGAAGGCCTTGGTGGGTATCATGTGAACATATTTCCACCGCTACAAACGAAATAATATTCAAATATAGACAGACTTTGTTAATATACAAATGAGAAATATCTCATAAACATTATGTTATAGTCGTAAATTTGCCGACTGTTATGTAAACAAAGCATAAAAAAGTTACTTTCCTGGTGTTTCTTTATATTATGATGGTAAACATAAAGAGCGTTCTTTGTTGCTCAATTCCTTATTTGGAAATAATAAAGAGCGTTCATACCATTTGTGTGTGATTAGCCAGTAGCATTATGCTGCCTTCTATAACACAATCAGACTCTTGTTTAGGTAAAATTTAGTAGGTCTTTATGTAAGCATGATGTTTAAGGGATTACAGTGCTCATGAAACAACAAAACTCTATCGGAAAGCCACCCCTATTGTGATCACAATAATCCAAGTCCCATAAAAATCGCGTAATAATTAAGCCGAGAAATAAATAAATAATACCGCCACCGGTTGTCGGCTATCTCCGTCGCAAAACCTCGCATGACGTCAAGCGAGGTAAACTAATTAAAAACACGGAATCGGAGTTATTTGTGTCTACCTATATGACGATGGAAAATCCGGAATAGACATCAGCTCGTGAGCGTGATGGAATTACTGCGGGGCATATCAATAGCATTGTGTACACATGGTTAATTGTCATCGCGCGGTGAGTTATATTCACTTGTGATTTGTCTTAAGCGCTGTTTGGAAAGTTATTGTTTTGACAAAAAAACTATAGAAGGCCGATTGAGCGGGGTAGGTAACACTTTCGTGTCAAAAATAAAGCTTATAAAAACATGAGCAGGCATGTGAACTCTATTCGGGCGCGTGTTCACGGTGTTGTTTTAATTTTCCGTATATATGCCCCGAGTGTCCCGTATTTACAATCATTCATTCGTAACATTGCCATATAAATGCAGTGTTTTCGGCTGTGGTCGGTCTAGTGACTCTCAGTTAGGTATAATGCTGTATTCATTTCCAAACGATGTTCGTTTACGTGCCATTTGGCGGGATTTCTGTGGGAAACCCGTTGCGCAATCATCAGAAACCGATTACATATACCAAATAAAGAGCGTTTAATTTGACAAGTCAGTCATGGTTAGGAATACATACAATTGCAGTTAAAGTGGAGAGTATGTTGAATACATCACGATAACAACTATTCTTAGTCGATTCCCCATTTCCTTCACCATGGCTCCATAAAGAGCGTTCCATGTTAAGAGTTTTCCTAATATGGTACGAATAAAAAGAGTTTAATAAAGCGGAAATTGCTATGACTTGGAAGGATATATAAAGCATGCATATCGGAAGTTCGTGTACATGTATTGACCTGTATTGGTGTAATCAGTAAAACAAATCACGATGACAACTGTTCTAAGTCGAGTCCCTTTACCTTGACACAATAAAGAGCGTTCACTATTACGATATATTGCGAATAAAGAGCACTTGAATATGTGATTCCATATTAAACCGGATTATTATCCCTCCTTCAAAAAGTGTTATATATATATGATTGGATGTTTATAACCCTATTGTTATGCGTAATTGCCACATAGAGGTCGATTTATGACCTGGATATTCAATAGACCGCATCGCTAGAGTGCTAATTTAATAGGTCAATAACGATGCATAGATGTAGTGAATTTCCATCAGTGACAGTCGGCTAGATTGTTTTGGGGTGGGGGAAGCAATATTCCGAAATATATATAAACACCATATTGCCCAAATAATTACATGATTCATAACCAAGGAAAAATGAACATATCATATTGGTAATGAATGACTTGATTATAATTGATTAAATCCGACAGCAATAAACCAATTGTGTGTTGTTTTACCACGTTACGATAATTAAAACGAAACGCTCTTTATTGACACACGACTAATGGCATCTGGAAATTGGAATGTTTACGAGATGATAATTGCCTAATAACTGTGCAAGTCTTCGCGTATATATGCAATCTTGATATGCATATATAATATAACTTGGACTATTCCGGTAACGAAAAATATATATAAACACGAGCACCCGTTTATATAGATAAATGCGCGCAAAACTGAATAATATACGGGCATGGCTTTATAGTAACAACACATCGCGATACATATAATAATAGTAATAATAACACGATAAAGATCGACATTTAATTACGAGAAAGGCGATGTTTCGGCGAAGTTTTGCATTCGCAGTGTGATAACGCGACAATCGTCAAAGGCCGCGATCGACTGCATGCAAACTTAAAATACCGCCGTCGCGTATCTATGCGTTGTCAATGAGTTACCACGTGATCGATCACGTGCTATGCTTCTGTTTACATGTGACAATCACGTGATCGGGCTGATGATCACGTGACTTCGTCTACAACAAAATCTTCGGCTAACTTCGGAATTTTTTTGAATCGTTATAAAAATAACGATTGGCGGCCGAATATTAGATTATATGCGCCCAATGGACATTTTATATATATATTATCGGTATATTGAAAGAAAATAATATTGTTTTTTTCAGGACCGTATTCCTTTAAGGGATAGTGATCGTATATTTGAACCAAAATGTATGCGTTTTAATATTGATCTGTTTACGGTGTTTGGAACAAATATTTTCGACAACTAAACCCTCTCGTCCCTTTTATATAATTAATATAACATCCCTCATCCAATAATCTCCAAATTGCATATCTAATTTCAATCCTAGTTACACGTCACACCGCCCCTCATCATTTGCCAATTGTACACCCTTTTTTGCTGCTTCTGTTGCAACTGCTCAATTTCTTTAAAAATTATTGAAAAAATGGTCCTCCGGCCTGCGACATTTACCTCCGATTTAGTTTTTTCGATCATCGGTCCACACCAAAATTGAGCACACGTCCCTATATAATATACCTATTTAAACCGAGTATACACGGTGGTGTAATAGAAGAACCATTAATTTAACCGTAACCGTAGCATATTTCCACGTATACGTGTACGTTTTCACGACAAATCCCCGCTGATCTGTTATTAATGAACCAAACAATTAACATGTCAACACACTCTGGCCCGCCAATGCTACAGTGTATAAACGTAACGGGGCAAATATGCATATTATATTGACAGCTAACGAGAACATTCATCACCAATAATCTGCTCACCCCTTTCAGTCGATACGATAGAAACTAAACGATTTGTTACTTCTAATTACCCGTACTTAATTACACTACTTGCGTGTTAATAAAGTACGACACCCCCCCCCCCCCCAATCACAACTAAAGGTGAAACATGGGATTTAGAACATTAATATTCACTCTTACACAGTTCCACATTCAAGGTGTGTCTTGTGTAATCGTATGTCAGTTGTAACGTTGTGAAACCGCAACCGAACTGAATTATTCTATTGCTAAATAGTTCATGGGTGACCTGATGCATGCATCTTAGTTTTCTTGTATACACTTGAAAAGACATTCGCCAGTTCGATATGATATATATGATTTATTGAGGCACGGTTTCAAATGTGCTTGCTTCACTGCATGAGCGTGAATGAATTCTCATCTATTATCGAAATGTCCATGTATCGATCAGAGTTAACCCTTTACCCAACAGAAGGGCCCTGTGCCAATGCATTCTCTTATATATGCGAGTCGACCATAGGTCGCCTCGCATATATAAGAGAATGCATTGGCCTAAACAAAATCTTTTTTTAATACTTTTTACCATTTTTTCTTACATTCTTTAACAATTTTATAATTTTTAATGTGTTAAGCCAATGCATTCTCTTATATATGCGAGGCGACCTATGGTCGACTCGCATATATAAGAGAATGCATTGGCACAGGGCCCTTCTGTTGGGTAAAGGGTTAACTGGCACATAGAGATGACCCTCAACTCAATCGGTCCGATGTTCGCCCATGTCGGGATTCGGACCCGTGCTAACGTCGTCTTGCCCAGACGACGATGGTGTTATCCACAACATATACGGGACATCCATTCCAAAGGCGCTTGCTGCTAATTTTGAACAGAAAGCTACCTAAGTTCTATTCAAATAGGTCACATCCTTTATATTTTCTTCTTTCGATGCACACATACACTCCAAAAAAAGATAGAATGATGCGATGTATGTGAACTTTTGATAAATGTTTTTTTTTAAAGGGGTACTGTACGCCATTTTCAATAAATTCCCGGTGATAACAACGATCTATTATCGATACTATATAGAAATATAAGTAATTTGAGTCGAAGATGTATTCTGTAAACGCTCAGGTTAATAGGCTATCTTAAAATTTAATAATTTAAAAGTTAATAATTTAATATAAATTGATTTTATGGCTCCAGCCATAAAATGGCGTCTCTTAAAATTCGAATTTCCGTGTACAAAACGTAATCAAATTATAATTGAGTGATACTGGATTAGTAAAACAATTGCACACACGATCGTTTGAAACATTATGCTTATACGGGGAGAAAACCCAAGCCACTCATTGACTTGTGACGATACACTAACTTAAATGAGTATATGGGACTACTAAGCATATAATATAATGTTTATTTGATTCATTTGGTTGAAAACTGTACAAAAATTACTCGACAACGACAATTTGTATTTTTGCATTCCGGTAAATTTGCCATCCGTAACAATACTTCGTACTCAACAGACTTTCAAAAAATGGAAAAGTTGTTACCTTATTCTCCGACTCGGGGATTACAGAAACCAACAACAACATCTTGGGTACAGTACCCCTTTTACCATTTAGCATATTTCTTGAGACATCGTACATGAATGAGTATAGGGATGGAAACTGGCTAGTCTCAGTTTACAATACAGACCCGCATATAAATGACTCTCAGTGTATGTTTGCACAGACTGGAAACTGGCATACTTGTGATTCTCCCAACGAAAGTTACAATATTTATGAAAATGACATGCGTTGAGTATGTCGCTTAAACCAAGCCTGAGTTTACAGAATGAGGTCCCCAGAGGGCTAGCATCACCAAATTCACCCTCTGGCGACCTCATTCTGCATAGCCTCATCTGCTATGGGAGACATAGACTCAGATTGAAGTTCCCAAATGAAGAATATTGTGATGTACGCCCATTGGGAACCTCGATTATGCAATGTGTCGTCTGCAAATTTGGGGATGTAGAGAAACTAAACTAAAAAGAAATATAATCTATTGGAAAAAATTTCTATAGAAATTTGACAATAAAGAAACTTTCCAGGCAAAATTAGGCCTAAGCAGAATGAGGTCCCCAGAGAGTGAATTTAGTTATGCTAGCCGGTTATGCGGATAGCGTCACTAAGTTCACCCTTTGGGGACTTCATTCTGAAAATGACAGGCACACTGAACTCAGGCTTGGTTTGAACACCTCGACTGAGTGTTTCAGTTCACCTTACAAGTTGCAGTATCTCTTTGCATATATGAAAAGTACATTTGACATTGTAATTTTCCCCAACCATTACTGCAGGTACACGGTTAAAATGGATACAGATTCGACCGTTTAGCGAATCCATGAATGTTATATCTACGTAGTTCGTACCAGTCTTTCGACCTATGTGACCCCCCCCCCCCCCGTTAGACCTCACTGTGGTTCTCACAGAAGACATATAACCAGCCCTGTTATTCCTTCCATGACTGGAGCTTCCTGAAATTTTGAGAAAATAAAAACCTGTTCCAATGCATTCTCTTACATATGCGAGTAGACCATAGGTCGCCTCGCATATATAAGAGAATGCATTGGCCTAACACATTTTAATATTATTTTTAATAATTGTTAAAGAATGTAAGAACAATTTTTTTTTAAATGATAACAAAAATTGTTAAAGAATGTAAGAAATAATGATAAAAAAAATGACAAAAATTGTTGAAGAATGTAAGATAAAATGATAAAATTGATATAGAATGTAAGAACAAATGATCAAAAATGATCAAAAAATGTTAAAGAATGTAAGAAAAAAATGATCAAAAATGATAAAATTGTTAAAGAATATAAGTAAAAATGATAAAAATTGTTCTAGAATGTAATAAAAAATTATAAAAATGATAAAAATTGTTAAAGAATGTAAGAAAAAATTATAAAATCGCATATATGAAATAATACATTGGCCCAACAATATTTACCTTGACATTGTAAGCCAGTGCATTCTCTTATATATGCGAGGCTACGTACCGTATGGGATGCTCCGATATGTAAGAGAATGCACTGGCACGTGAGCTTTAGTGCGTCACCAGCGCAGATCCCGTCATGGAAGGGTTAATGTAGTAATTATGTACTCATTCATGTTTGTTTATTTCCAGGTTTTGCTTGTTTCGAGTAGCAAGAATCGAGACAAATGGGTTGTACCAGGGGGCGGCATTGAACCGAAAGAAGATCCACGAAAAGCAGCAGAACGAGAAGTTCATGAGGAGGCGGGGGTCAAAGGTCAAATGAAAAGATACCTTGGAACATTCGAGGTAAACTAGTCCTCCGCTCGTATATACGCACCACTGGTTAAAGATACATAAGACATCTAACGTACCGAAATTATAATTTCTTCGGCTTCGGGGATAAAATATATTTGTCGATGAACCCACCCGTCAAAGCTCAGAGTTATCAGATTTCAGATTTTTTAAATCTGTTATTTTTCACCACCTGGAATATGTGGCGGCCTGGCAAAAAATCCGCTGCCTTCTTCCAGAAGTAGTACTTATATAACGGACGCCGTTACGATAGGTCACGCAATGTCACGATCCCTTTTATACGATCATTGCATTGCAAATTAAAGTGATGTGAAATCTGTCGATAATTCTATTTTTTTTTCATTGTTTTTTACAAGTCATATTCATTACGACCTGAACTTTCCATGACTGCCATAGTAGAAACAGCCAATCAGCGCTCAGTATTATAATCGAGGTCATGTCGTAATGAATATTAAAATTAGGAGCTGCGTGAATGGTAAGCAAAAAATGAGAAAAATAATTATAATTATCGATAGATTTCTCCTCTATAAAAATTGTTTGCTGACGATGTGTTGATTTGTATGAGTAAATAAATTATTAGCCGACACGAAATCACTGAGCGCTAGATGTTTAGTTGATCGTTTGACCGATTTTTAATTATAGTAAGCTGTATGGGGGTGAATTTAGAGGAACATATCGTCCATTGTTCTCTGAGTCGGATCAATCGAAAATTTACACTCTCCGGAGACAATATTCGGTGGTAAAATATTTATTAAATGCTATGGATATAAATGGTTCTGAGGGGAGCTTGTGGTATTGATTGAAAGATAAATCCGTCACCGATACATCCGTGGCTATATCGATAGCATTACTTGGGTAAATGGGCTAAATTTTTCCGATTCCCGAGCGATGGTAAAACGGGAAATATCTACAGTTCCCCTTGTCCTTATTATACTACCATTAACGTGAAGCAGGCGCGTATATAGAAGCGGCGTATATGGGCAGCGCAAAAGGGGCGGGCAGCGGAGCGCGTTACAGGCCCCTGTGGCTTGTTGCCATTCATCGGAAAGCTCTCCACGAGAGCTTTCCGATGAATGGCAACAAGCCATATTTCCGACTAAATCCTGAAAAGTTACCCATAATATAATATAAATTACAGTTACTTATAACATATATAAAGGTATATGTTTTCGCTGGTGATGAAGATATCGTTATACTTGTTTGCCCTTGTTGCTGCTGCTGCTGGTGCTGTTGTTGTTGTTGTTGTTGCTGCAATTGTTTGTTTGTTTGTCGTTGTTTTAATCTCCATCGGATTCGTCATCTTTATAAATGGAAATTTTATTCGCCTGACGGCGCGGCCCAGTTCGAAATCTTGAGTTTGCGAGCACCCCCATTGCTATCCCCTATCACGGTGGGGAATTACGTGGTTTCGAGGTTGGTGGGTATCACGCATTCAAAATGTGCAAACGCAAAAAGTCATAATATACGAGGAACTGACACAAAACATATAGCAGTATGACTGTTACGAGCATATGCTGGTTTATTTTTGAAACAAGTTGATACCATATTTGTTTTGAAATTCTTAGTGGTTTTCTATAACATTCTGACCAAAGTTGCAAGTCGGAGGTGCGTGGAATAAACCAGTCCATGCATCATGGAAAATTCTTCGACTGACAACTTGGTCAGAATGTTAGAGCAAACAAATGTGAATTTGGACATAAATGAGGTATCCGCTTGTTGAAAAAATAGTATAGCATATGCTTATAGCTGTCAAAATAGTATGTAATATGTCATATCTTAGTTTATTACCTTTTTTCCTCGCTTCTGGCCGAGTTTTAGATCGCCTCGGCCATTTTGAATGCGTGATACTCATCAACTCGAAACCACGTGATTCCCCACCGTGCATATGCATGGCTCTAAAGCTGTCTGTCTACACGGAACAGACTTCCATCCATCTATTCTGAGACCGGACCTTGAGGAATTCAGTTAAGTCGATCGAATCTGATCATCAAAGGCAAACCCAAGTCAAAGTTCTACTCAATTCTGTAAGTATCAGCTGGAAATATAAATCTGTCGTCAAAATCGATGCTTCCGCGAATACAAAGAGCTATGTAATGCTATTTGCAACAAGAGTCACTTCAAGTTAGACATAAACAATTTTATCCCCAAATCGACTTTGTGGAGAGACCTTGTCGACTATTGATCCAATAGGACGATTCTGTTTTATTTATGAGAGCATTTGTTATTAGACATGCTAATGTGGCTGTACTCGGCGACTATCCCAGATCGACGTATAGATCGATAATGATGATTTATATGAGGGTAATAACTTTTGGCCTATCTCTTCCCAGCAGTTTTATTCCTAAACAAACAGCTGGTGTTACAAACGTTTAAAAAAAAATAGATTTCTATTCAAAACAAGTTGTAATGTTCATAAAATAATGTGGCCGCATTTTCTGTGCGGTTCTATGAAAATAATTATTAGAATATTTGTACTATAATTGGCTGAAGTCTTGTTTTTGTTGTTGTTGATGATGATGTCACAAGTTGTTGTTGTTGCTGCTGTTGTTGTTGTTGTTGTTGATGATGAGAGCATTTGTTATTAGACATGCTAACGTGGCTGTGCTCGTCACATTGATGATTGATATGAGAGTAATAACTGTTGTTGTTGTTGACGATGAGAGCATTTGTTATTAGACATGCTAACGTGGCTGTGCTCGTCACATTGATGATTGATATGAGAGTAATAACTGTTGTTGTTGTTGTTGTTGATGATGATGATCAAATGATGATGATGTTGTTGTTGTTGTTCTTGTTGTTGGTGATGGTGATGATGATCCAATAGGACGATTGTGTTTTATTTATGAGAGCATTTGTTATTAGACGTGATAATGTGGATGTACTCGGCGACTATCAGATCGACGTATAGATCGATAATGATGATTTATATGAGGGTAATAACTTTTGGCCTATCTCTTCCCAGCATTTTTATTCCTAAACAAACAGCTGGTGTTACAAACGTTTAAAAAAAAATTGATTTCTATTCAAAACAAGTTGTAATGTTCATAAAATAATGTGGCCGCATTTTCTGTGCGGTTCTATGAAAATAATTATTAGAATATTTTTACTATAATTGGCTGAAGTCTTGTTTTTGTTGTTGTTGATGATGATGTCACAAGTTGTTGTTGTTGCTGCTGCTGTTGTTGTTGTTGTTGTTGTTGTTGTTGTTGTTGTTGTTGATGAGAGCATTTGTTATTAGACATGCTAACGTGGCTGTGCTCGTCACATTGATTATTGATATGAGAGTAATAACTGTTGTTGTTGTTGATGATGATGATGATCAAATGATGATGATGATGATGATGTTGTTCTTGTTGTTGTTGTTCTTGTTGTTGATGATGGTGATGATGATCCAATAGGACGATTGTGTTTTATTTATGAGAGCATTTGTTATTAGACATGTTATTGTGGCTGTGCTCGGCTACTATCAGATCGACGTATAGATCGATATTTATGATTTATATGAGGGTAATAACTTTGGCCTATCTCTTCCCAGCATTTGGTGATCCAATAGGTGTGAGGTAAATGGACACATAGATATGTACAAGTCTTTAATAGGTCGTGAATAATATACAAGTGGTGTATACAAATGTGACAGACCGATGACCCTATAGTATTAGAGTAGTCGAGCCTCTACATATTAGAGGCTCGGAAATGGAATAGGACAATCATCCCATCTTGTGAATCGCATTTACTTATATACCATTTGGGTGAATACATAATGGGGTGTTTGGTAATACACATCGGGACTGGTCCCGCTGTTATGGTCATTTCCTATGACCATATTTGGGAGCCGTCTTCATTGTTTGCAGGTCTTGGCTGGGAGTAAGATGTGTGAGGTTTCCTAAATGAACCGAACACGGATATTCGAGTTTGGTTTCTACCTATATGAACATTGATATAATATACACGTAGTGTTATATGTCCTTGAACCAAGTTATGGAAATATAATAGGGCATGGGTAGTTATGTCACATAGGACGATTCTGTTTTATTTACGAGAGCTGTGTTATGAGACAGATGTGTTATGATTAGATTGATCTGCGAATAATAACTTTAAAGATGATCTTGACATATATCATCCCGGCGCCACTTCTAGTAACAAAAACAACATTTGTAACTCGTTTTAATTTTTGTTCCTAAACAATTCGATTCATTCAAAAAATGTTGTAATGTTCTTAAAATAACTTAGACATATTTTCTGTCCAGTTCATAGAAAAAAATTGGAGGAGATATATGTCCTAGTAATGGCAGAAACTCCTGTTGTTGTTATTGTTGTTGTTGCCGATACTGCTGCTGTTATTGTTGTTGTTGCTGATCCAATAGGACTAAAATCTGTTTTATTTACGAGAGTCTGTATTATGAGACATGCTGTGCTCGGCGAGGATCAGATCCACGCATATTCACACACATTCGTTAATGGGGTGATGTTACAGTTGTTATGAGACAATGCGCCTGCAGCGATAGTTTAATTAGTTTTACAGCGCTTGCCTATATGCTATAATGCACCCGAGAATATACCCTTTTCACCCTTAAAGGGGTACTGTGCGCCATTTTCAATAAATTTCCGGTGATAACAACGATCTATTATCGATAATATATAGAAACATAAGTAATTTGAGTCGAAGATGTATTCTGTAAACGCTCAGGTTAATAGGCTATCTTAAAATTTAAAAGTTAATAATTTAATATAAATTGAATTTATGGCTGGAGCCATAAAATGGCGTAAATTAGAATACGAATTTCCTTGTACAAGACGTAATCAAATTATAATTGAGGGATACTGGATTAGTAAACCTATTGCACACACGATCGTTTGAAACATTATGCTGATACGGGGAGAAAACTCAAGCCACTCACTGACTAGTGACGATACAATAACATAAATGAGTACATGGGACTAGTATGCATATATAATATAACTTTTATTTGATGCATTTGGTTGAAAACTGTACAAAAATTACTCGACAACAACAATTTGTATTTTTGCATTCCGGTAAATTTGCCATCTGTAACACTACTTCGTACTCAACAGACTTTCAATTAATGGAAAAAGTGTTACCTTATTCTCCGACTCAGAGACTATAGAAACCAACAACAACATTTGGGTACAGTATCCCTTTAATTGTGAAAATTATGACGAGTTTCACTCAATATGAAAAACAGTGTTATTATCATAGATGTATTCCAACGTCGTTGCACAAATGAAAATTGCAGTGCATGATGATTTGCCAACAACAAAGTTGTTGGAAAATAGATAATTTAACACTGAAAATGTGCGCGGAAATAAAAATTATGGTGAAAAATGAAATTTCTATTAAGCAATCGACCGACTCAGTCGCTAATTGGGAGAACACGTCTAACAAGTATATATATATATGATTGACAGCTGTGGAAATGTCCATTGAATTGCGCGTCAATACAATTATGGTGTCATTATACTACACTCCCAGTACTCAGTATATGCCGCACAATAACATGTATTGACACTATGTTTGACAGAGATGAGTATTGCATGCTGTTTATTGTACCCGGTTCTCCAAATAGACTTGTTTGGTCGGCAAATTAATTGTCAACAAGCTTCCAGACTTGTATTTCTTATTTTTGTGACTTGACCTTTGTAGAGTCGTCGAGATGGATTTTTGTTCTGTTTCCCCCAGAAATTACGGGAGTGTCATGCGCGTATATAATGCTGTGAGACAAAACTAAACGGACAACCAAGCCTGGTTTTAGTTTGCCTGTCATTTGCGGAATGAGGTTCCCAGAGGGTGAATTTAGTGATGCTATCCGCACAACGGGCTAACATCACCAAATTCACGCTCTGGGGACCTCATTCCGCATGGCCTCATGTGCTATGGGAGACATAGACTCAGAATAAAGTTCCCAAATGGTGAATGTTGTGATGTACACCTGTCTGTCATTTGCAGAATGAGGTCACAGAGGGTGAATTTAGTGATGCTATACCACACAGCGGTCCATGCTATAACCAAATTCACGCTCTGGGGATCCCATTCTTCATGGCCTCATGTGCTCTGAGAGACATAGACTCAGATTGAAGTTCCCAAATGGTGAATTTTGTGATGTACACCCATTGGGAACCTCGATTATGCAATGTGTCGTTTGCCAATCTGGGTATATAGAGAAACTAAACTAAAAAGAACTAGAATCTAACTTTCTATAGAAATTTGATAATAGAGAAACTTAATTACCCAAAAAATAATGCTAACCACAGTGACTGTCAACTATAGTATAAAATTGCCCGTAACATGTTGTTGGACGAAATTTGGCCTTATTATCAACACAAAGCCTCTTGATTTTAGAGTTATCCATCTTCATCCGCAATTTGGTCCGATACCTTGGGCTCGTCGACTTTTTACTGGGCCACTAATAAGTCTCGATGGTAAAAAATAATAGATTTTAAATATCGATATCTATTAACTCTGAGCTTTGGTAGGTGGGTTCCTCGACTCGAATCAAATATTTTTTATCCCCCGAATCCAAATTAATAGTAATTGAGGGGCGCTTAATCGGATTATGCATCTTTAAACAGCCTTACATCTAATAGTGTAAAAATATGCATTAACCCTTTCTATACTAAATATACGCAATGTTCCGATAATAACAGGCCGTTTATTGAACTTATTATCTAAACATTTCCCACCAAAGAATATGAATCCTTCTGCACTTGTATTTGCCTTTCGTCTGTCTGTCATCTGCTTTTCTTAACTGAACATCCCCCTAGATGAATACTACACCATTCCAATGTATACTTTTATAACCTAATGGGAGAATCCATATAGTAAAGCAAGGGTTAAAGGTACTCATTCCGATTCGATGGCCCCCATATCATCAGATTCCAACAACAACAACATTTTTTGAAATGCCGCTTCAGTTATCATAATCGATTAATTGCCCAAAAATAATGCTAACCACAGTCAACTGTAGTATAAAATTGCCCAAAACCTGTTATTTATCAACATTTTGTTCAACGAAATTTTGCCGGTTTGTCAATTATCTGACACAAAAAAGCCACTTGAATTTAGAGTTGTCCATCTGCATCCGCAATTTGTTCCGAGACCTTCTTCTCGTAGACTTTTACTGGGCCACTTAAAATTATTGGTGGTGAAAAATAATAGATTTTAAAAATCGATATCTGATTACTATGAGTTTTGATGGGTTCCTCGACTGGAATCAAATATTGTTTACCCCCGAAGCCAAGGAAATAGTAATTTGCGAGCGTTAATTCGGATTATGCATATTTAATGAATGTGAATAATTGGCCACCTGTAATTATTCTCCTCATTTTGTTCCCATCAGAATAAAGAGAAGAAACACAGAACAATAGTCTTCGCATTTATTGTTGGCGAGATGTTTGATGAGTGGGAAGATAAGAAAATAGGTGAGTCAAGATATCATGAAGATAAATGTGGCAACAGTTGCTCTTTGTCAATGCAAGAAGCAGGCCAAACTCCACTGAGATACCACTGCCACAAGGACATTTGTTAAATATTTCTGACATGATCTTAGTCCTTATATTTTAGGATTAAAATTGTCTATGTCTGGCTCAGTTTATATTGTTCTTATCAATACCGAAAGAATTACCATTATGACAAACTTGTGGCGGTCAAAATAACATAATAGGTGACCTAATATAGTTCCGACGAATTGACGATACGTAAAAATAGATGTATCGGTCCGCAAAGTACCATTCTTGTGGCAGTGATCTATCGCAGTGATAGAGGGCGCTGCATGGAGTTTGGAAGCAGGCCTCAAAATATGGTGCTGGACATGTGCAGAATGAGGTTCACAAAGGGTGCATTTAGTGAAGCTACCCCGCGAAGTGGGATAGCATCACCAAATTCAACCTCTGGGTACCTCATTCTGCTTAGGTCTCATCTTTATTATCAAAATAACATATTTTCTAGTTTCTTTAGAAACTTCTTGGGGCATTTTTTTTTGTCTTTTTGTCTTTTTGTCTTTTTTTCTTCAGTTTAGTTTCTATAAAAAGTATCCCAAAATTGGTAGACGACACAATGCATAATCAAGGTACCCAACGGGTGTACCTCACCATATTTACCATGTGGAAACTTAAATATGTGTCAAGGTCTCCCATAGCGGATGAGGCCATGTATAATGAGGTCGCCAAAGGATGAGTTTAGTGATGCTATAGCCCGCTGTGCAGGTAAAGCGTCACTAAGTTAACTCCTGTGGACCTCATTCTGCAAATGTCCCGCACCATATTTTGAGGCATGGTAAGGAGAATCTGCAGAATGGTTTCTTTACAATAGTTAGTCATAGTACTAACGCACACTTCACACTTAAGTGACTTAACCCTTCCATGACCGGAGCTTCATGAAATTTTGCGAAAAACCCTATGCCAATGCATTCTCTTATATATGCGAGTGGCCCATAGGGCATATATAAGAGAATACATTGGCCCAACAATATTTACCTTGACCTTGTAAGCCAGTGCTTTCTCTTATATAATGCGAGGCTCCATATCGGAGACTCGCATATATATAAGATAATGCATTGGAAAGGATCTTTTATGCTGAAACAGCGCAGCTTCCGACATAGAAGTGTTAACATGGGTAAGTTGAACTAAGTTCAGATATGATTGATCGCTTAGTGATAATATAACAGAGTCCAAGACAATATACCTGGGTAAAACTTGAAACGATCCGATATTGCACCGCACGATATTTATATTATTCTCAGATGATCTGTTTCAACAATGGTGAATCATGAAAGTCGCTGATATAAATATAGGTTGATCGAGTAAATGTCTACTCAAATGGAACAAACGTGTGTCAAACAATATAATTGAGACAAAGCATTGTGGGGTCTAATGCAATACAAACTTAATCCGAAGATTATCCGGTTAGCTAAATGATTGACAGCGTATGGGTGTATAATCGAAGACCTAAACGTATCTAAATATATCTTACGACACATTGAATCCTGTTCTATAATAAATTTCTATTCCAACCAAAGGATATTAAAGCCCCACTTAATTTTCGAACCTCCAGATCACAAATATAAAAATATATGCCATACTATGTAGCATTTGGAAGAGGAAGCTCCAAAACGTGAATTGTTTTTGTTGAGTTATCAACGTGTTTTTGTGCTTAATTTTCATCTGGATTGTAGTGCAAATTGTATTATTTTCAATGGAGGGGGAATAACTCTATATCTTAAAAATAGAGTTATTCCCCTTCCATTGAAAATACATTTTTAGTTTGAATGCTGTGCATTCTGGGAGCCACAACCATAAATTGTGATGAATTATAGTATTTTAATCATATTTTATGGCATAGATTGTTATTAAAAACGTACATCAAGACGCTATAAACAAAATAATCGGTGACTCGAAAATTAAGTGGAACTTTAAAGTGCATATTATTTACCATAAAGGTATTAGCTCAACTCGCCCGTGTCTGCGTCAACAATTCCATTTAGCACACCCTACAGGCAATATCTCTCATACGATCGTCACCAAACTGCATATGGATATTCGGTGTAACCTCTTGGTGGGAGCCATCAATTTTTCCCGAAATTCGTTAAGAAACATAGCGGCTAGCAGCCATCTTGGATTTCAAATTTGAGTCAATCAGCACACCCTGCAGCCCGCATTTATTGGATAATTGTTCTGAAATGTACAGACTATGTTTAGAATCACCTCTAGATAGGAGCAATCGAATTTGAACGATTTTCGATTAAAAACATGGCCGCTGGCAGACATCTTGGATTTTACTCTTTGCATGACTAAATCGTGTGGCACACCATAATTATACCGGCCACAGCCATTGTCAAATCATCACCAAACTGTATATAGTGTGGTCGTTGAAGCAGAATTTGGGGATCAACCCGGAATAAATTGGATACAAGCTGATTTTGGTGTCATTCGACGCGGAAAAGCCTCAGGAACAACATATCCAAAATCCGCAAAAATCCGCTGTGGGGAAACTTTGTTATCCAAGATGGCGTCCAACATGGTTGTCTATACTACATCAGTTCTCGAAACAAGTCATTATACGATATATTGTGGCATCGGAATTACGCCGTTATACTAGTTTGTGTTAAATTATAGCACGGGAGCGAATAGAGTGACACGCACAGAAAATCATACAATCGTGGCCATGAAATGGCTGTCAAAATGGCCACAACTGCAAGCAATACAACAAAGAAAGCAACATATTGGATAACCACATATGAGTGAAAATATGTATTGATAATACACAAGTCGGTTGTTGAATATCTTTAAAGGTACACACATCATTAAACAGATCCATCTGAAGGATTTATTGGCCACTGTACCGCAAGTCAAACCCCAATGATTTGCGTCTTTAAAGTTTGTGTGTTCTGCTTATCCAACATCCAATTGTCGGGCCAAAAATAATAATATCTGACATGCAACACACGAACTAATGTTTCACCTCACAGTTCATGGTAGTTTCATTCGGCATGATGATTATGTTTTGAATGTAACGCCGAAATTTAAGTGCACACTCTAGCGGTCTAAATGTTAGTTATATTTCCGGAATTGTCAACACTCCCGGTGATATTAAACAATACATATTTGTAGCAATGCTTATTATACTGTAAAGAAACACTCATATCTTCAATAGATTAGCACCGCGTCTCACCAGATCAAAGAGACGGTACAACACACATTGTATGTAAGACTAATTTTCATGCTGCTAACAAACCGTGTTCTTAGTAGACAATTTTGTTCAAATTACTTCAATCACAACTTTACAACTGGAATATGCAGCTACGCAATGCACACTATTAGTTTTCAGTATATTTTTGTTTGAAAATATCTTACCATTACCACCCACATAATCATGCTAAATATCGAGTGATCACCGTTTAAGATGTTATTTCAACGTTAAACATTCATGCAATAGTATTAATTGTGGTTCTGTGTGCAGCAGCTATGTGTAACATTAGGGAGAAGGAGTAAACGTGGTGATGCGGTTGAAGAAAACGTAGTAAGTTTCGCGTAGATGTGGCCTTGGTGAATTCAACCAAATATAATTTCCAGGTATAAACACAGTCTTTGTCACAGAGTATGTAGGCAATTTTGGTCAAGTTTAGAATTTATTGACGATAGTCTATGGTACTCATTCGTGTTTTAATAAATTTAGTTCATGGTATACCACCATGCATTCTTGTGATAAAAGCGAAATATTCGTGTTTTATCACTTGATCTGAGGCAACTATGACCACTATTTTGAGACACGGACAATGGAATATACGCATTTTACCCAGTACTATATGAATATCTTTCATACCGTTTTATATCAGTTAATTTTTAAAGGTTTCATGCTGTAGATATCAAAATAAATGATGATCGGTCACATTCGTGAGACTGCTCGGAGTACACATTTTTCTGCTTCTAGAAAAAGGTCTCATAGTCAATACATCTCTACTAAATCCCATTTAGCTGTTTAATTACATATATATCACACGATTCAAGATAAGCAGTACAGAAAAAACTGCGTTATGTTTCCGTTTCTGGGCGTACAAAAGTCAAGATTTAACCGCTTCATAAGACCCTGGTTTCGCTTGCTCTCTCGTGAGATACATCAGAGATATTTCGTACATCTCTAATCAAAGTTTCTCTTATACTCTGCAATCATTCTTCCTCGCATAATTCGAGAGTTTGTTCACTCGTATAGGACTAGCTCTTCAATTTTGCACAACATGTAAATTTCATTCGATTTTGTCCATTTTGGCGGCCATTTTGGGAAATACATTCTACAGATATGGTTTACGACAAAGCATTGTTTGTATATATTTCAATTTATTACGAATTTGGCATTAATTGGAGCACCTAACGCAGAAATTCAGTATTTTGCGATAACAACAGACATTATGGACGCCATCTTGGATCCTGAATTTTCCCATGAGCGGATTTTTGATATGTTGTTCCTGGTGTTTTTCTGCGTCGAATAACACAAAAATCAGCTTGTATCCAATTTATTCCGGGTTCAACTCTCCAACGACCACACTAATATTGATCTTCCGGATGACTGCTAGATGGGAGCCATAATTTGTTTTCGAATTTCGTTGAAAAACATGGCTGCCAGCATCACTAAATAGTAAATACTTCAGCATACCCTATATATTTACAGCCAGCATTCTTCAACCAATTTATCCTAAACTTGATATGGCTCTTCGTGTTGACCTCTGGTATTACTTAAACATTTAATCTTTCCGCATTCTTTATCACTCCATTGACTGTAATGCATGCAATTACCCCCTCTCCAAGTTGAGCTACAGTTTAATTGGCACTTTCGTTATATTTATATCCTTTTCGGTCACATGTAGGCACGCGACAAAGGTGAACAGTAAAATTGCTATAACATACAGATTAATATAATGTCCACCATTAATCTGCCTTAATCTGTTTAATCTTAATTTAATCTGCCGGAGCAAGCTGCATGATGTTTAATCTTCCCAACCATGCTGCAAATTATGCCATACATGCAAGGGGTTGCTGTAATTTCGTGTCTATATGGTAAGTCAAACGTTTGCGCGCCGACGGCCTGTGAATTTTTGGATTATATCAGTATGAAAACCAAAATGTCAATCCACAGCAGTATATATGTGCAGGGTTCAAATAGCGATATGTATCTAATATATATTTTGGGACGTCTGTCTGTCTGTGTGTTAGCTATGGCCGGGAAAACGGCTGGACCGATTGAGCTCAAATTTCCAATCTACGGTTAAAAAGCCACGGGCAGTGTTTACCGCCGTTTTGGAGAAGCTCTGATCACCCATGTCTCCACTCCCAGTCACCAAAATGACCGTCCTTGGCACTGTGATGTTAATCGTGCTGATAGTTAAAGAGCGTTCGTATCCGCAGTGTCGTTGATAAAGAGCGTATACATGCTTGTAGTGTGATTCTTATGTCTGGGGCCAGTCGTGAGTGTGTCGATATGTATCCAGACATGAGAGCGTGTTGTGTGATTCTTATGTCTGTCTTCGTACTTAGGGGTTCCAAGGAACGGGGGAGATTTTCATCGGGTAAGTTTTTCCGCCAGAGGTGATCTTCACCTTGAAACGGGTACCCACAAACGTACCTCTTTTAGGGACGGATACCATCACGGGACGGGTACCATGATTTCTCTTGATTAAAAGGCAGAATTAACTCAAATTAAATTACAAAATTAACTGATTTCGACGAAATTTGATACCTAGGGATGCTTTTGTCGGAGAGTGTTTTCGACGGCTCAAATCGTGACCCCGACCTGACCTTGACCTTCAAAATGGTCAATTCAAGGTCAAATCTGGTAAAACGGACGGATTTCGACGAAATTTTATACCTAGGGTTACTTTTGTCCGGGGAGTGTTTTGGACGAGTCAAGTCGTTACCCCGACCTGACCTTGACATTCAAAAGGGTCAATTCAAGGTCAAAGCCCGGACGAAGTCGGGTCACCTGTTAGTATATATATACGCCATGCACAGTTCCACTCGTGTGAGTATAGGTATATGATACATATGTCTATACGGTACAGACCGAGGGCTCAGTAGACCGAGGGTGCAATAGTCCGAGAGTTGATAGGTATTTTATTAGACAATTTCGAGAAAACAATAGGCCATTGGCCAATTTTGCCACCAACAGCGCGAACACCGTATGTATCTCAGTTCGTCACAATCGGATATGCAAAACAAGTGATGACACCGATTTGCATTCACTGTAAATTATACATCTTTTCTGAACTAAATATTCTGTTTCAAAGGGAGATATTTCATGAGTTAGAATTTGGTAATAATTTTGTAACAAGAAAATATATTCTAAAAACATAATAATATTGAGCTGTAAATAAATCCTTGATGAAATCACAAACACTGTATACCTGTATTGTTGTCTAGTACATTCGCTGTTCAAATAGATTAGTTTTGTAGGAAAAGTTGTTTTTGTCGTATAATTTGAAATCAGGGTTCGTTTTGCAAGAAGTGTGCAAACTATTTCGTTTTTCAAAACATGTCCGTGACTAACAATGAAAAAACAAGCCATCTCTCTTTCCTATTAACCCTTTCTATACTGAATGGATTCTCCCACTCAGTATATAAAAATATACATTGTGGTCTATTGTTTATTTGGAGGGGTGTTCAAGAAAATTAACCAGACGACAGTATGACGAAAAAATAATAAAAGTCTGAAAGATTCATGATCTTGGATGGATCCCATACCATCAAAATACAACAACAACAACATTTCTTCAAAATACGCTTTAGTTATCAGAATCGATTTATTGCAACAATATAATGCTAACCACAGTCAACTATAATGGTATCAGATTTCCCAAAACTTGTTATTTATCAACTTTTTGTTAAACAAATATGGCCGTATTATCACTAAAATATCACGAAATTTGAAAGTATTTGCTACCATTTGATTTTAGAGTTATCCATCTTCATCCGCAAGTTTGTCCGAGACCCTCCGTTTGACCACGTGTCTCTGGGCCACATATCATTAAACATCTTGAGAAATAACAAACTTCAAAAGTCGATATCTGATCACTTTGAGCATTTATGGGTGGGTTCATCGACTCGAATGAAATATTTGTTTACCCCCGAAGCCAAAGAAATAGTAATTTAGGAGCGTCTGATCGGATTGAGGACCTTTAAGAAAAAAAGAAATTATATAATTATTTCCATATAGGCGGAAATTCATTGGCGCTTGTGAGTGTCTACGAGATGATATATAGAAAACATACCGCCTAAACAATTACACCGTCTCGTGTAAATTTCAATTTAAAAACAGACTGGATATGGCTAATGAATATTCCCATGCCGTAACCCATACTGATGGTCGATACTCAGTAGAACTATCCGACGTATTTGAATTCCTGAATATTTAATTGTATTAGTCCAGACAGCATAGATATATCAACAAGAAGACGCGTTCCGCATTTCTATTATCCTCGTGGAATAGAATCGAACATATAAGACGCATTGACATTTAAAGTGATGTGAAACACTCCACTGAGGTCGTAACAAATAATCATACCAAAATAAGTTATTTTCATAAATTTGATATCCAAGTAATTAGAAAACAGAATGATTGTTATAAACGAATTAAACGCAGTGATTATTATTGGCGCAATCATTGTCGTATAATGTTTATGCCCTATAAAGCGTCCCGAACAAAGTAGTAAATATTTACATTTGTGCATAGCTCAAGAGTTGTGTTCTCTGAAATGGTACAGTCTATGTGGTTTAGTTGCAATTTTCGACTGCCTTAGTTCTTTGCTACATTATTCCAGTGGTGATAGTGTTTGGATACTAACTGATTGTTTTTATTCAATGAAATAAGTGCACAATATGTCTTTAAGACACGGCGACAAACAGGACGAATGCGACTCAAAATTACGACAAAATCCACTTAAAGGCCCACTTAATTTTCGAATCTCCGTATCACAATTATATACAACATATTACATAGTATATTTAAGAAATAACTCTTGGTTCGATTAAGGTTATGCAGTTATAACCGAAAAGTTTGAAGATCAATTCCATAACGCGCGTAGCGCCGTTATAGTAAATTTATCTTAAAACTTTTCGGTTATAACTCATAACCTTAATCGAAACAAGAGTTATTTCTTATAACTTAATCCGTCATTTCACAAGAGAACCACCATAATGAGACGGTATAAGTATAAATGAAGCGTAAGACATTGAGATTATTGCCGTCGAAAAGACGCACACCGAAGTGGAAATTGATATGAACCCTGTCAATCAAACATCCAGTTATCAGTGATCAAGTGGTGTCATGAATTCGTCGCTTTTGATTGGCAAGTGAACAGTGTACACGCGCTGATCAACTGATCGTTCCACTGTGGCAGCAGGTGTTCTAGAAATATTTCGCATGTACTGTTACACGTGCAGCTATTTTTTTCTAGGTACTTATGCACCTAAGTACTGATGGGTAATTAGCAGTATATTTAATGGCAGAGCAGTACTAACTGAGGGAGTTTTTATGCAGCATTGGAATCCCCGTTTATATCGCAAAAAATGTATCGAATAGTTTTCATGTACATTTTAGGCAGGCGGTATATAGGCGTGGTCATATGGCACGATGCTACTATGAGTGTCCTTTCAATAGCAGAAGTAACCAAGAAATGTATGTTATCGAGAAATAACTTTAATGGCTAAATATGTGACAACCAATGGTTTTATAGTATTCTCTGGATTGAAAGCTTATGATTAAATTATACCTATTTGAAAGAGGGAGCTCCAAAAACATTGTATTATCAACTTATCTGGTCGATTAAAGTGTACAAATATTGTTTTTATCGAGGTACCGACGTATGTTCTGTGCTTTGCTATTCCATACTATAGACACATTGATTCCTCGTTTTAGTAAATCAAGCTGATTAGTGAGTATACACAGGCAAAATGTGGCAATAAACTATTATTATCAATAATTACGACCAACTAGATCATGATCATACCACTTCAGAAAACACTAGGCTTGATGTACGCGTAATGGTAAATATTTCTCCTTGTTTCGGGCCGAATTATTCACCAATAAACGAACGGTAATGATTCCACCAACGATATAGTCACTGCATATAATTCATATATAAGAATGGTTCTCAGTGCTGCTAATTTGGGGTAAATTTACGAAAATAGTAAGTTTTAAGAGATGACCAAGATTACAACTCAACTTAACAAAGTCTAGTTTCAGCTATATTGTCGTGGGTTGGCGTCCGTCAATAATTTCTTTTGACACACCCTACAGGCCACACCCACATCCGATCATCACCAAACTTCATATGAATCTTCAGGGTGACTTCTAGATTGGAGTCATCGATTATTTCCGAAATTAGTTTTAAAACATGGCCGCCAGCAGCCATCTTGGATTTTACTCTTTGCATGAGTAAATCCTTCAGCACACCCTACAGGAAACACCCCTCATCCGATCGTCATCACACTTCATACGAATCTTCGGGTGACCTCTAGACGGGAGCCATCGATTATTTCCGCAATTCGTTAAAAAACATGGCCGCCAGCAGCCATCTTGGATTCCAAATTTGAATCTATCGGCACATCCTGCAGCCCGCATATATCAAAGAAATGTTTTGAAAAATTACAGGGATGATTATGATCACCTCTATATGGGAGCTATCGAATTTGAACGATTATCGATGAAAAAATATGGCCACAGGCAGCCATCTTGTATTTTACTCTTTGCGTGACTAAATCATTTGGCACACCCTACAGACCACACCCCTCATCCCATCATCACCAAACGTTACATGGATGTTCAGAGTGACCTCTGGATGGGGGCCATCGGTTTTTTCCCAGAAATTAGTTGAAATACATGGCTGCCAGCGGCCACCTTGGATTTTACTCTTTGCGTGACTAAATCATCCGGCACAACCAGTATACAGGCCACATCCATCATCCGATCGTCAACAAACTTCATAATGATCTTCGGGGTGACATCTAGATGGGAGCCAATGATACTTCCTGAAATTCGTAAAACAAACATGGCTACCAGCGGCCATCTTGGATTTTACTCTTTTCATGACTAAATCATTCGGCACAACCTTCAGGCTACATCCCTCATCCGATCGTCACCAAACTTCATAGGGATCTTCGGGGTGACATCTAGATAAGAACCGAGCCAACGATATTGTCCAAATTTTTTCGCCAGCTGCCATTTTGGGTTTAACTCCTTTTTGTGACTAAATCCTTCGACACACCCTCCATGTCACATACCTCCTCCCTCATCCAAACTTCATAATTATGGCTCTTTGTGTGACCTATATAGATGGGAGCTGTCTAATTTGTTTCCGAAATTCTTTAAAAGCATGGCCGACTGTAGCCATCTTAGATTTCACATTTTAATCCATCGGCATGCACACCTTGCAGCCCACATTTATTGGAGAAATTGAAATGAAAATAATGTCATCTAAACGATACAACCCATTAACTGACACCTTTTGACTTTCCTTCTTCTGTATCATTCTATTGGTGGCTCAGCATAATTTTATTAAAGCCTCCCCAAGTTGAGCTACAGTGCCATTGACATTTTCATGTTCCATTCTCATTCAATCACCACATCGGAGTATACACACGTGTATGTATATATCCATGTTCTACATTAATTTGCAGCATTGATAATTAAAGCATATCGTTTCAAATCGTTTTATCACATATACACCAATGACGAAACAACAGGTCACATTCAGCATTGATAATTAAAGCATATCGTTCCAAATCGTTTTATCACATATACACCAATGACGAAACGACAGGTCACATCATTTTATATTATGTTCACCGTCAAACAAATCAATTATGCGTTAAGTGCATTCACATAATTATATCTTATCTTTGGGAGAAGTGCGGAGGATTTTACGCTAATTATATCGCAATGGTTCGATTGATCGACTCAAATCAATAAGATAAAGCACGCAAAAGGAAACTTATATAACGACATCCTGGGTAGATATGCGTGTGTCGGGAGTCCGCACAGTATATTTATGCTAGGTATCACGTACGCCGTCGCCGACTGAGGGAATGCACCATCTAAGAAAAAGTTTTACGAGCTACTGACAAAGTCTTGTCGCGTTGATTTGAGAAAATTAACCCTTTATCTGAAATTAGCGTTCAAATACAGAAATAGAAATTTATAGCAGAATACATTTTATTAAAGTTATTGAAATTTCAAGCCAAATTGTTGTTGTTGTTGTTGTTGTTGTTGTTAGTATTATTATTATTAGTATTGCTATAAGAGATCCTCGAAAAGTATACTGATAGAACATATTAGATGAATATAAAAATGACGATAATGAGGACTGACGATGGATAACAGAGAGACTACCTCCATATCTATCTATCAATATTCTTCTCCTTCTATCTCCTTCTATCTTATTCTTCTTCTTCTTCTTATCTTCTTCTTCTTATCTTCTTTTTTTATTCTTTTCTTCTTCTTTTTCTACTTCATCTTCTCCATTTTCTGTCTTCTTTTATGTATATGTATATAATTTTTATATTATTTCACACTTAGCACTTTGTAAATATTGCACATCTCGCCAGTAACATGTGAATTCGTGTCTTAGAGATTAAAGCATAGCAAGGGTCCGTTCATATACCTTAGTCCAAGCTAGCCTGAGTGACAACTGTCTAAATTCAGACAGCAACAAACTCAGAACATTTCGTCTGTACAAGAAAGAATATAGGCTTGAGCCCTATCTTCTCAACACGAAATCATTGGAAGACAGGAATAGCTTTCAACAGATTCAGAATCAGTAACCATGCACTTGCTATAGAGAAAGGGCGTCATTTACAGCCCGTATAGCAACATTAATTAGAAGATATAAAGTATGTGTTTTGCTGTGATGATGTCATGGAAGATGAAACACATTTCCTTATGGAATGCACTCATATTCACAACTACGAAGCGAACTTTTCGAATCAATGATTAACCATAATTCGAATTTTCGACGCATTAACGCCAACAATCAATTTATTACGACATTGACAAATGACAGAACCGTGCAGTCTCGTGCTGAGCAAACAACAGTAAGGTGACCATTACTATGATACATGGTCCCGAGCCTCCTTGCTCATCTTATCATAATACTTAATTGTTTTCTTGTATATTTTATTACCACACGTTTGTATATACTGTTATCCATTGTATTAGCAAACTGTCCTCGTGTGGATGTTTTTTGCCAATAAATCATTATCTACACTCGCATTCAGTTGCTGGCATTTCGATATAGAAAGCTACAATGTGCCAAATTGCTCATAAAATGCACCCGTGCAACTAACTACATGAGAAGTAAAAACTATAGTTCTACTAACAGCGATGCTATGGAAATTTGCCTGTAACTAGCATGCAATTATCTCGCAAAAATCAATCATACATGTGCTTTAAGGCAGTGTGTTTGTAGCACCGTTACATGTGGAACTACCGAAATTATACTTCTCATGTTGTTGGCTTTGGTAAATATGCATTTTATAGATAGATAATTTATTGACAATAATTTATACCCACCAGGGGCATAATAACATGAAATATACAAAGAAATAGCAAAGCACATCAAATTGGATATGAAATTGGTAGACATTAAATAATACAAATAATTGTTGTATGATCTCTCTCTCTCTCTCTCTCTCTCTCTCTCTCTCTCTCTCTCTCTCTCTCTCTCTCTCTCTCTCTCTCTCTCTCCCCCTCTCTCTCTCACTCTCCCTCCCTCTCTCTCGCTCTCTATATATCTCTCTCTGTCCCTCTCTCTATCTATATATCTCTATATACCTATATCCCTCTCTGTCTCTCCCCCTCTGTCACTCTCCCTCCCTCTCCCATCTGTCTCTCTCTCTCCTTCCTCTCTCTCTCTTTCTCTCTTTTCAAAGAATTTTCGGACCACGTCCTCATTCATATTTTGAAATTCGGGTATTTGTGCTAAAATGTCAATGAATATGTATGTTGCTGTTCATATTCTAGCACCAACGATATTTTCCGAAAAAAAAATGTTTTTTATGAGAAAATGCCTGTAAATTACGCCGTTCAAATTTGTCACTGTGCGGACGTACCCTTAAGCTGCTTTCATGCACCTGCATGTCAAGAAAAATTACCAGGTAAATTATCATGTCATTCTGCATATTATGACAATCAATTACACATGTTTAATATTAAAACCTACTATACATCCAAAAAGTTTATTGGTTTGTCCTATACATCGCTGACCTGATAGCGAGCGGTTGGCACTGTGCGTGTGATATCTTACAAGAAAACCATAGTCAGAAATGGTAACGCGCTCAGCATCATATATTATATACCCATGATTGTAATTATAGAATATATTGGTTTCGCGAATGACCAACTCAGATTTCCGTTAAAATAACAATAACAACCAGCACCTAATTAACGAACCGGCGGCCGACTCTGCCGTCTCCGACCACAACCATCAGTGGGCTGCAGAACGAAAAATATCTATAAAAGTTGAAATATAAGACTTACAAATTATCTTTTAAATTTCTTTTATTGATAATTGACATAGCTTGTCACAAACCAAAAATCAACGTTATTGGCATAATAATGTAAAGGACAATAAACGAAATTGAAATTCCCAACTACACCTTTTACCGGACTCGGCCTCCTGGTCGCAGAGTTCGACTTTTAAACCGGAAAAACCAATTATCTATAAATAAAATGTCCATGGGACCACGGCTATCAAGAAATTGCCGAACAGTATACACGCGGTGCGCGCGCTAATAAATCTTAACACAATCTGGAGTCATCACATTTCAGCACGGGGTGAATGCAAGTTATCATTAATCAGGAAAAGTACCGTATTGTTTGTCAACTCATACTTATGGTCTGGCTTCCCCATTCATAACCCGGACCCGCAAGTTAAGAGTCAGGCTTTTGTGGTTTGTCGCTGTATACTGTGGACTCGTGGCATGCATGTGAGATAAATTTTTCATTTGATCTATTTCAGCCTTTTTTCGTATATGATTTCATATGCAACCGTTATTTGTTGAACGATTACTAGCTTGAATTTCAATAAAACCATAATTTGGTCAAAGAAGGGACGTGGTAACACGGTTTTCGTTTGGGTGGGGTCGCCAAGCTTCGAAGTTTAAACTACGCCCCTCCATTCTACAAACTGTCCTGCATCCATTTTCGTGTTAGCAAACAACATTTTTCAACTGGATTTCTTATTTTTCTCGTTGTTTTCTGTTTTGCCCGTCCATTTCATTTTTGCTGTTGGGTGCGTTTTAATCAGGCAATTCTTCAAGGATTATCCACTTATAAATGGACAATCGGTACCTAAAATGGTCATTAATAAATGGACAATCCAACCACGCGTGGCACGCGAGCTTGGGATTGTCCACTAAATGAAGACATGTTTTGTTAATCCTGCATGGATGGCAATAACTCTATAAATAATGTTAATTTGCTAAATAACGGTGATTTGTATGAGAAGAAGTGTTTTTGACGAAATAACGGAGAGATTTGAAGAAGAGTTTTTGACGAAATAACGGAAATATTCGAAGAAGTGTTTTAAATTTTAACATCAGATAAATGTCAACTTATTGTTACTTTTACAATTGATGTGTCATTAACTCATTGATATTTCCAACTATTGAACATTTTGATAAAAGTTCCGCGCGAAACCAGCTCATGCAATCCACTCGCTACGTCCTTGTCTCCCATTGTTCGCAAATTTGGTATTCAGTTTGATGTAATTCTTCACTGTTGATGTCGCTGGGAGATTAACATTTCGAATGTTATTCATCGACTGGAAGATACCCACACGCTGTTTCCGCCCCTGATTAAGTTGTCCTGCTAATTTAATATGATACCGGTGGGGCCTTCTGATTTGCTATGATACTAGTAGGGGACAACTGGTGCTGTTAAATACAATATATTGCTATTTTTCTAAAGTTGTTATTTAGCTGTGTTTTTTCTAATCTGATTTGAGAAAAAAGCTAGTGTGCGTGTGCATGACACATTCAAAAACATGTATATCTTAAAATAGTTTGATTAAAGTTTGCAAAAGCGACCGGAATAGCCATCTAGATTATGACCAGTTTGTAATAACCAAAAGAATCATTATTTGAAGGGGCATGTCTCATTCGAACTTCAACATTTTGTCCCTATAATTTTGGAAGCATGTGTAATATAGGTTGATAAATACACGATATATAGATATACCGGCTCCATGTGCTCTGAAAAATACTTGTCAATGTCACAGTTATTTTCAAACTGTTTTCAATTTTCGCACCGAATTGAAACAAAAGCTCGTTACTTCTACCACATCAGTAATAGACTAACAAGGAACGTTCGTTATTGTTTCGTGCCATCCAGAACTTTCCGCATTCGATCACTTGAATTATTCTTTCTGTGGCTTAACAGGCCGCATGAGAAATTTGAGCGTATGTATCGACCTATTTTGATCCCTGGAACCTGACCGCGATGTATTTAAATTCGAGCATTATTTGGATATTCAAACCACCCATCCCTTGAAATATCTTACAATATACATGTATATGTTTTCATGTTTTATAAACATAACGGCTTTTCTCCATTCGTTCATTTTAGCCACAGGTCGTGAAAATGACAACTAAGAAAGGTACATTTTCAAAACAGCTTTACTTTGCTCTACCAACATCACATTAATTCACCAGTACCCGCCAGCATAAAAGCAGGACCACTTAACCAGGAGTGTTTATTCCTCTTCCCGAGGTGGTCATTATTTTACCGGTCATTATTTAGATAATACACAGTTGAGCTAATAATGACTCGCAAAATAATTACCACCTCGGCGTCTTTGGTGGAAGACAATAGGTAGACGCGCAAGTGGGTTTTAATGCCATATATTTCAAGGCTAATTTCTGCCATATGTCAGTTGCATAACAACTCAAGGAATCCCATAGATCTCACATTGCATGTTCTATAATCCTTACTATCGCATGCCAAATGGGGTGGGATGCTGAAAAATCGCAAGCCAATTTGCGCGCGATTTAGTTTGCCGTGTCCCGCGTGACTCAGCATCGCATGCGAATATCTTATACTATGTTTCGATTGTAAAATTAAAAGAAATGTAACTCTAACATACCCGTTATTTAGTAAAAAATCATACCAAAAGAATGACACCACAAAGAGACACGTTTCAAAAACACTATAGGAAACGTTCTAAGACCTGTCTAAGACCTGTTGGGAAACACAAAATTCAAACTGTTATTGAAGCGCCGCAGGCGCGTTAAGCAACGTCACCCCTTTTTCAAATTGATATCGAGGCAGTCAGGTCGCGCCAGCGACCGCTGCCGCGGGGGCCTGATGGCTCATAGCATCAAGGGTAGACTGAGCAAATCGAGACGGGATGCTGGTCCCGCCAAACTCTCCAGACGGCAACGACATATCAAAACGCATGCGATTCTCGCCTATCGTATCCGTATTTGGACGAGATTGTAAGACCATAGCCTGTCCTTACATGACGGGAGCTGCGTTGGTGCATGTCTCCCCGTGGGAGACTCGCATATGTAAGAGAATGCATTGACACATGGTTTTCGCAAACATTAAGGAATCTCCAATCATGCAAGGGTTAAGCTGCGTTCACAGCTGGCAAATTTACCAGGAAAATTATCATGCAATTCTACATATATTATATAATGCAATCAATTACACATGTTTAAATGATATATTATGGAATTACAGCATTATGTGCTTCTAATGTTTTGCCGCTTATTAGAGAGATAACATACCACGAGTAATTGCACGATTGATTCTTGTCATATATTTGAAGGCTAATTTCTGGCACATGTCAGTTGCATAACAACTAAGGAATCATATAAATGTCACAGCTCGTGCATGTATAGTAAACGGTGGAGTGTGTGCATTTTATAACTATTTTTTTTTGTTTGGTCACATGCTACCACACTATACAGCCATCTACAATGAATTGCATACACATTTCCCAGCATAAAAATGAGTGTACCCTTAATGCTACGTTATGTGTTGGGTAATTTTGTATGGCAAATTTCTGCCTAGATGGGCACATATTGGATATTTTGAGTTATACACTTTGGATATCAGTTCTGTAACATAGATAGTGTTTATGCTACTAGTCACGTACATCGACGTATAATGGTATAGTTATATAAACGTATAGAGTACAACCTTCACCCGGTTGTTAAAAAATTTGGCAAAATTTCAGGTAATTTGTCCTACAGTGGGTACATATTAGGCATCTTGAGTGATAGGCATTGAACATACAGATTATTTACTTGTATACTTGCGGTTATGTTGTCTCTAATTAGAGCCACTTTTGGACATTCATGACATATCCAGGGTCCCAGTCCAATTTTGTCAATAATGTTTTGCTATTTATTTAGATAATATACATTGTACTCCAGTGTATAACATAACACACCAGTGCACGTAACACGGTGTGCCACTTGAAAGACACTATATTGCTTTATATTGATTTGTATCAACTTATTTAATCGAGTTTCGACGTTCGAGGGGACAATATTTATTTTTGAAGTGTTCGGAAATAGCATGACCTTCTTTTGCATTTCTAATAAATATAAATATTTATCCCACCGGGTTGTTATTAATAACAAGACAGGTTTGCCTTAATGACTATCTTTTATTAATCACTAAACCAACAGTTAGTCGAAAACATGTTTATGGACCTTCAGGTTTCTTGTTATTGGTGAAGCCGTCTTTGTTTTGTTTTTTGGTACCACCCAGGCGTCAACCATGGGATCCTGGTCTACGATCCCATATCTCGTCCTGAAACACACTAAGCATAGCTGTTAGCACAAGTTATCTCCCAAAGCTGCACAAGGGGTTACGGGTATCTCCTCCCAAAACTGAAGCAGAAATATTAGGTGGGTGCATGCGCAATATAAATGTCGATCGATTCGGACGGAAGTTTTATCTGAAAGAGGCCGTATGCTGTGATTACCCCGTGACCTGACGCCAGACGAAATAGTTCCTTTCTCGATATCGACGTACTTTGTTCAACTCTTTAGCATATACTCGTCGCTTTAGGGCAAACTCAGGCATCATCCCAGTTAGTTGACAATTGATGAAAGTGAGAAATAGAAGCTGGCAAATTGAGTGACTGATTTCCATATCGCTGAACTGAACTGATCAGATATATGGGCTGTTCTGTACTGTCAGATCTATTTATATGTTTTATCACGAGTTTACTGTTCCAAATGCAACCAGGTGGGATAAATGATTTGCTGCTAGCTATGCTATGGCATCTCTGTTATATAAATATATTTTATTTTGTTACATTTGGATTTCAATATTTTTCACTGAAACAAAGTAAAACATGATGCTAAATTAGACTTTGTATGTTGTTATAAAACACGATTTCAAGGCTACAAATTTTGTGTGTGTGAATAAAATACAGATAAAAATAAAGAAGATGTATATTATTTGTCTATAAATATAGGTTAATTCGCGATGAAATATGTTAGTTGAAATGAAATTTGCCTTGTTTGGGGGAGCGAACAAGACAGTGTTCTCCATCTTGGTACGCTAGGTACCCTCAGAACGTTTCCACGAGATCGCCTGAAGGTTTTCTTCTAAAAATAGCATGTAATACTGTCCCGAAAGGTTATTTTATACCAGAAAATAAAATAAATTTTTATTTATAGAAGCGTTTTCGGGCAGATCTGTGTCTTCGGTTCATATGCGATGATACACTATCTTTGTTGCGAGGATACACTATCTTTCAAAAATTCTGTCTGGTCAGTTTGGTCCCTATTTTCCAGAGGGGAAACTTTATACCTATTATTACGCCACAAGGTGGTGTAAGCTGTTTTTCAGTTTTTGATAATATATGGAGCAGTGAGCGAATACATTGTGGGAGAATAGGTTTTTGTACCTTGCTCAATCGTACCGACAGAATCACGTAAATGCTGAAATTGTAAAGTTAACGGCACCGTAAATAATATGTTCTTGAAAATATAACTCAAACATACCGATAGAGTCAGGACAGGCTGAAATTGTAAACTTAAAGTCACCGGTGTAATAATATGTTCTTGAAAATATGAATAATCTGATAGCCTGAAAATAATGTATAACCCATTGGGAACTCCTGGTGTAGTGAAGTGAATTACGGGTAATTTTAATTGGAGCGCGCATGTCTGTTCTGTTGGAGACTTGGATTAACCGTCATCTTTTATTTTCTGGTCATCAAGTCAAAATTGTATCGTATACACAATGTGTTTGTACCGATGGATGTATCGCGACTCGACTCGTTTTCGTGGTCCTATAGGCCCTATATAACCTATGATCACGACAACGAGCAGAGTCGCGATATCTGATAGAATTCCAGGAATTGTACATTCACTTCCAATAGCATAGATTCACTGCAATCTGCCGCGGAAATCCCAAAATTGTAGGCTACTTTCATTTTCAATAGGATTTTCCACTTTCACTTTTCACTTTTACCACGCAAAGCGACCTTAGTTGGCACATATATATGGCACAGTGGCTGAGTCCATGACAAATAGTTTATGTAGAATGCTTCTTTCGTTTAATTAAAGCTCACCTCGTTAAAACGCATGTCAATCGTATTTGTTTACAAATTGCATTGGGTGCGACGATTTGCAGTAGGTCCCGATTTGTGGAGGTCACTTTGCGGAAGTCCCCGAATTCGCGGAGATCCCCTAAAATGGGCGATATAGATTTTAATGAGGGAACGGGTGCGTATATGCCAATTGATACGTATCTTAAACAAATAACGACACGATCATCATAATAGAGGTCTGTTCTATCAATTATATATGCGCCGAGTTCACTTGGTGCAAATCAAACGGCGATAAATATTATCGTGTGCCAGAAGGACTCCTTAAAATTGTGTATAAGATGAATATTTATTAGATGTTATTTAACAAATCATTAGTTAGCGCCAATATTAGCGCTAACTAATGAATAATATTTTATATTATAATTATATTATAATTTATATTTATGGCTAATAATATGATCTTGGTGGCGTTACCATTTCTGACTATGGTTTTCTTGTTTATTCATGTGATGTTATTTTTTTTTAAATTACTAGATTAAATTATTGTACTGTCTTCGACTCTTCGTCGATGTCTCCTTGGAAATGGCTGACAGAATAATTGGTGTACTGACTGGAATACATCAGTTTCGCTTGGCAGTATATTTAAATGCCAGACGAATCATTCGATTGACGTATATTCAAGTCGTAATATACAACGAGACACGATAATGGGGACGAGCTGTCACGCCTTTTTGTTGTTCATTCTAATGAAGATTGTCGAATCGTCGTTGATGAATTTAACCCTTTTTTTTACTAAATGGATTTTCCCATTCCATTATAAAACTATACATTAGAGCCGTCGGTTATTCGTTGGGGTGGTGGGGGGGGGGGGGGGTCAGGTAATAAAAGCAGACGACAGACAGAACCAGTCTGGAGTAAACTACATACCTACATATAAAATAGTGACGCCTATCAGAACTCTATATTATAGTAGCACCAAGATAAAGGGGTCCAATCAAAACGATTAACGTGCCGCGATGTGACGTAATTCGGGGGAATACCACAAGCCTTCCGGGAATATTGGCGGAATACAATAAAGATCAATAAACTCAGTATCCGTATGCATTTGAGTGTATGTTTACAAAGACTGACACAGAACAAGAGATACGAAATACAAGAGCACAATGATTAAAGATACGGGCGGCGTTGGCGGTGGATATGCTGTTAAAATATCCAGCTCCATCAAAAACCGCCATAAACAGGGGGGGGGGGGGTCGGGAAAAAAATTGCAGGCACGTATTTTTTTTTGCAGGCACGTATGCTGATTTTTGACATTCGACCCTTGTTGGGACCCATCCACCCCCGCGTCCAAATTTTGTTTCCGCTTTCGGCAGTTATTTCCGACCATTTTTTGGACACCCACCCCCCCTTTTAACACTAAAATAGAGATTTGCGGGGGGGGATTCACTGTAAACAGCTGTATATGAATTTCTGTGCATATTATTAGTCATGGATGTTAACATTGACATGTAAATAGGAACAAGTCATTTTGGGGTCATTCGGTAAAAAAAAAACATGGCTGCCAGCAGCCATCTTTGATTTCAAAATTCAATCCATTAGCATGGGCTACATGCTAGGCTATACTGTTTGTCTGATCATCATGAAATTTGTCATTTATGTTAATATTGACATATAGATGTATTTTAAGCCAAACTCATTGCAAAAACAGTCAAAAAGACTTGCAGGAAAAATATTTTTGAGTTGCGGAAAAAATTGTTTGTTGGTCCTATCGACCACCCACCCACCCCGGCATACGTGCCCGGAAAAAAAAACTGTTTTCCACCCCCTGCCATAAACAGAAAGAATAATAAAATATAGACAGACTTTGTTCTCATACCAATCAGAAATATGGCATAAACACTATGTTAATGTCAAATGTTGTTCCTTTGTTATGTAAACAAAAGCACCAAAAAAAAAACGTTACAGAACCTGGCTTTTGTTTAGATCCGGATATGGTAAACATAAAGAGCGTTATTTGTTACTGTTTCCTTATATGGAAATAATAAAGAGCGTTTATATCATGTGTGTGTGATTAACCAATAGAATTTATCTGTGCTATGTAAACAGAAGCAAAACGTCTGTAACACGAGCAGGCTCTTGTTTACGTACATCATCGTACGTCTTGACCACAATATAGGCTACGATTTATGCGCTGATTATGTTTGGCATATAAACAGAACTATATATATTTTAATATTCTTTCTGTTGATGGCGATTTGAACAAATATGAATATTTCTGCAACGAAGGCCTCCGTGCCTTTAGTATTAATTGGTGGGAACTATTAATATAACAAACAACCTATTGAACTTATTATCTGAACATTTCAAAAGGGGACTATTTGTCAATACCAGACCATTAGATCGATGTATAATTTATTCAAGTCGCAATATAACAAGACTCGATAATGGGGGCGGCTGTCCCGCCTTTTTCTTGTTAATACTAATGAACAGTATCGAGTCGTCGTTGAATTTAAACAGAACAAACAATTGCCTGTATAACTGGTAGACTGTCGTGAATTATTTCCCCTTAACCCTTTACCCAACAAAAGGGCCCTGTGCCAATGCATTCTCTTATATATGCGAGTCGACCATATGTCGCCTCGCATATATAAGAGAATGCATTGGCTTAACACATTAAAAAAAAATTTTACGCCAATGCATTCTCTTATATATGCGAGGCGACATATGGTCGACTCGCATATATAAGAGAATGCATTGGCACAGGGCATAACTGTAACTATCACAATGTGGTCAAGGAGCCGGTTCCAATGATATCCATATTTGTATGGTTCTATTGAGACAGACCGAAGATATTTTAGGCTGTTGAAGCTTTATTTGGCCGGTTTTGGCCGTTTTGTTGGGTAAAGGGTTAAAGAGACCCAATGTACTCGCAGTAGATAAATGTGCAAAAAATATATAAGTCTGCAAAAACATCACCACCAAGAAGAACATGCAGAAGGGGATACACATTGTTCTCACAGAAGATTCCCAATAGCGAAAATTTCGCTTGTTGATACAAGTGTTGTGTAAATAAAATGAGTTGTCAACAAACATTTCTGATAACGTATATATAGTAAGTTCAAATAGTTTAGTCTGAATATGATTTTCATAATTGTTTTCTCGAAATATCATTATTGGAGAGTTATTAATAGTTAAAATAAGAACAAAGTCAATCTATTTTAGCCCAACTTTACTTGGATTTCAAAATACAATCCATTAGCATGATCTAGATGCCGTACTTTCGTCTGATCATCATGAAATTTGTCATGGATGTTATTATTTACATGTAGATGGGAACAAGTCATTTTGGGGTCATTCGGCCATAAAACATGGCTGCCGGCAGTAATCTTGTATTATACTCGTTGCATGACTAAATTCTTTGGCACGAGCTACAAGTCGTACCTTTGGTCGGATCATTATGAAATTTGTCATGGCTGTTGACATTGACATGCAGATGAGAACTCGTCATTTTGGGGTCATTCGGCAAAAAATAAATGGCCGCCAGCGGCCATCTTTAATTTCATAATTTAATCGTTTAGCACAGGCTACATACCGGATTGTTTGTCTGATCATCATGAAAGTTGTCGTGTATGTTAATATTAATATGTAGAAGGGAACGAGTCATTTTAGGGTCATGCGGCCATAAAAAGTGGCCGCCATCTTGGATTTTACTCTTTGCATGACTAAATCCTTTGGCACGGGCTACAGGTCGTACCTTTGCACGGATTGTTATGACATTTCTTACGACTGTTGACATTGACATGTAGATGGGAACGATTCATCTTGTGGTTATTCGGTGGAAAAACATGGCCGCCAGCGGCATTCTTGGATTTCAAAATTCAATATATTTGGATGGGCTACAGGCCGGACTGTTCATCTGATCATCATGGAATTTGTCATGGATTTTAATATTGACATTTTTGGGGTCTTTCCGTCATAAAATATGGCTGCTGGCAGCCATCTTGGAATTTACTCTGTGCATGACTAAATCATTGGGCACAACATACAGACCACATCCCTCATTTGATCATCACCAAACTTCATATATATATAGATCATCGGGGTGACCTCTAGGTGGGAGTCATCAAAGTTTCCGAATTTCGTTAAAAAACATGGCCACCAGTGGCCATCTTGGATTTTACTCTTTTCATGAATAAATCCTTTGCTTTGGTACACCCTGAAGACGACACCCTACTTGTCCGATCGTCACTAAACTTCTTGGGGATGACCAGAAAATGGGTGTAATCTATAGTCCACTTGCCTTTTCCGATCATCACCAAACTTCATATTGATCTTGATATTGATCTACTATATGGGAGCTATCAAATGCGGCCATCTTTGATTTATATTTATATACTTTACATTATTTTTAATTATGTATCTCATGTTGATATCTAGTATTATACTTAGACATTTCAACTGTCCGCATTCCTAATCGCTCCATTGACTGTAATACATCAAATTATCCCCTCTCCAAGTCATTGACACTTTCATTCTATGTACTTGTTAATTATCCCTTTGATGATTGTATACTTATAGTGATAATGATGAAGATTGTGATATTGATGATGATGATGACGATGTTACGATGATGATAATGTTCATCATCATCATCATCATCATCATCATCGTCGTCGTGATGATGAAGAACCATGCAAACAATCAGTCGGTTATACAAATGTAACTCGACCACCAAGGACCAAACTGATGATTATCTTGTGGTTATAATTGTCCACTTTATTTACAGTGTGGCTGAGAGGAACTGAAATTTCTGAAAAATTGTGAGAACAAAAATTCAACTCTGTGGCCTATTAAAATGCATAATCCGAATTAACGCTCCCAGATTATTATTTCTTTGGCTTCGGGGGTAAAACAAATATCTGATTCGAGTCGAGTAATCTATTATTTTTCACCACCGGTACTTTTGGCGGCCTGGCAAAAAGTCGATGGGCCGACAATCTCGGAACAAATTGCGGATGAAGATGGATAACTCGAAAATCAAATGTCTTTGGGTGTTATATATTTCACAACCCGGCGAAATGTCGTTGAACAAAATGTTGATAAATACCAGATTTTGGGTGTTTATACTATAGTTGACTGTGGTTAGCATGCTTTTTGTGCAATTGATTGATTCTGATAACTGAATCGGCATTTAAAATAAATGTTCTTGTTGGAATCTGATGATATGGGAACCATCGAATCGGATTGGGTACCTTTAATGTAACGAAAAAAAAAACTGGCGATTCCAGAAACATTTTCTTGGCGGCCCCGGGCCGTTTGTAGACACTATTTTGTTGTGTATCAATTATATCCTCTCCACTGGATAAACATCGATCGTTTGTCGGTAAATATACTGTCGTCTGATAGACATCTGTCACGATATATTGCCTGATATAAATTGCTTCCCAGGTTTTTGCTCGACGTACATTCCAGCCAGTCTATTGAATCATAGATAGACATGCCAATAGCTTCTGGGTGTGCTATATTCTTCCACGGTTTCCAATACTCTGTCATACTCGGCGTGTAGTCCGATAATTAATCATGATTTAGCTCGCTGAGAAATTGAATTCGGCAATTTGGAGAAATGCATCAATCAATATTTATGTACAACTATGTACAGTTTGTTATCACAAGTTGTTCCGGTCGTTATCGAGAAACGCTATTTATTATACACAATATATATATATCTCCTGCTTATAGACATTATATACCAAGAGCAACTTAAAAGGTGCTCAATCCGTTCATACGCTCCTAAATAACTATTTCTTTGGCTTCGGGGGGGGGGGGGGGGGGTTAAAAATATTTTATTCGAGTGATCAGATATCGATTTTTGAAGTTTGTTATTTCTCGAGATGTGTAATAATATGTGGCCCAGAAACACTTGGTCAAACGTATAGGGTCTCGGACAAAATTGCGGATGAAGATGGATAACTCTAAAATCAATTGGTAATACGGTCAACTTTCTTGATACTTTAGTGATAATACGGCCATGTTTTGTTGAACATAATGTTGATAAATAACACGGTTTGGAAATTTGATACCATAGTTGATAGTGATTAGTATTATGTTGTTGCAATCAATCGATTCTGATAACTAAAGGGTATTTTGATTAAATGTTTTTGTTGTTGTTGCTGTTGTTGTTGTTATACCCCCCGCAACGAAGTTAGGGGGGGGGGTATACTGGAGTCAGCTTGTCCGTCCGTCCGTCCGTCGTCCGTCGGCGTCGTCCGTCGGCGTCGTCCGTCCGTGGACACAAATTTGTCCAGAGTTTTTCTCAGTCGTTTTTTGATCAATTTCCGTGAAACTTGGCACAGACATCAACCACCATGGGAACCTGTGCACCTGCGATTATGACGTCTGTTGGACTTTTTTTAGTGGAGTTATCCCCCCTTTTTCGACTTAGAAAATTTTCACAACATGTATACTTTTGTCCGAGCTTTTATTCCTACATTTTTCAGACAATTTTTTTAAAACGTGGCACAGATATTTAGTACCATGGGAACTTGTGCACTTGCGATTATGACGTCTGTCCGACATTTTTTGGTGGAGTTATCCCCCTTTTTTTATTTAGAAACTTTTTTTGCAACATTCATAATTTTGTCCGAGCTTTTATTCCTACATTTTTCGGTCAATGTTTTTTAATCTTGGCACTGATATTTAGTACCATGGGAACCTGTGCACCTGCGATTATGACGTCTGTCCGACATTTTTTGGTGGAGTTATTCCCCTTTTACAACTTAGAATTTTGTTCGCAACATACATAATTTTGTCCAAGCTTTTATTCCTACATTTTTCGGTCAATAGGTTTAAGATTAGGGTTATGGTTGTACACCTGCAATGGGAACTGTTATTTTATTATTTTAACTAAATGTTTACTGACATGTGAAACATCTTAGTATTTTAAAAACAGGGGGGTATCCGTAGTCCCATTGGGACAGTCACACCTCTATTTATTATTGTTGTTGTATCTTGATGATATGGGGACCGTCTGATCGGATTGAGTACCTTTGACCTTTTCTATACTGAATGGATTCTCCCATTCTATTATAAAATTATACCCACCACCCTGAACCGGACCAACATTTATACGTCCGGGAAATTTCATTTGCACATCCCCTTGCGCAAGCCTGAAAATAGTGTGTATCATTGACAGAATGAGGTTCCCGGCGCGTTAATTTACCCTCTTGGAACTTCATTCTGCTTAGGCCTCAACTTCTATAAGAGACATAGGATCAGATAGAAGTTCCCCTGTTGAAGTTGGTAATGTTCACACATTAGTCACCTCGTTTATGCATTTTATCTTCTGCAAATTAGGGGATATAGAAACTTCACAGAAGGGGAAAAAGTAACTAAAAACAAGTGTTAAATTGAAAATATGTATACTTGCCAGAAGACGAGGCCTAAGCAGAATGAGGTCTCCAGATGGTGAATTTGGTGATGATAGCCCGCTGTGCGGGATAGCATCACTAAATTCACCCTCTGGGACCTCATTAAGCAAATGATACACACATTATTTGCAGGCTTGCCCTTGGGTAAGAAGTTTCCAACTGGCACGACAAGCTCCAACACATAAAAAAATCCAACCTAACGCCCACACGATCGGACATTGCAACTAACTGCATGGTCATTTCAGTCCAAAAAAAATAAATAATAACGTCTGAACGCAACACATTTCACATAACATACTGGTTGGAGTGAAATATCAGAAAAATATTTTACACAACCTTTGGTATGAAATTTCCAACTAATGTTGTGTCATGCATTAAATTTGCAACTGTTAAATGTTTTTGTCAAAGTTTGGGCGGGGTAAGACACCCAACCCCTGACACCATGTCCCTGGATTGACATTCGTCAGAAGTACGTCGTCCATCGATCACACATATATATGGTGAGATTTAATCGTGAAAGCAATCGCTGTGTGCTGGCACATTCCATGTGTCAACTCACATATAGCACAACCAAATACACGTATTATATAATTCTAAAATCAATCTCTCAAAATGCAAATGATAGTCCATTTTGTGGATGTAGCATCTTTTTGCCGCACCAGCATCATAGCAATTCAGCAAGAACAGCCAACATCATAGCAAATTAGCAGGACTACTTAAAGGTACTCAATCCGATTCGGAGCATATCATCAGATTCCAACAACAAGGTTTTTTTTTAAAAGCCGCTCCAGTTATCAGAATAGATTTAATGCCCAAAAATAGTCAACTAGAGCATAAAAATGCCCAAAACCTGTTATTTATCAACATTTTGTTCAATGGAATTTTGCCATTTTGTCAAATATCTGACACAAAAAGCCACTTGATTTTAGAGTTATCCATCTTCATCCGCAATTTGGTCCGAGACCGTGTTCTCGTCGACCATTTCTGGGCAACTTAAATTATCGGTGGTGAAAAATAATAGATTTCAATAATCGATATCTGATCACTCTGCAGCTTTGATGGGTGGATTCCTCGACTCGAGTCAAATATTATTGATCCCCGAAGCCAGCCAGCCAGCCAGCCAGCGTTAATTCGGATTACAGTAATGCCCAAAGTAATTGACCACTTAACCACAGCAGAATTATGGGTAATTTTTCAGGATTTAGTCGGAAATATGGCTTGTTGCTATTCATCGGAAAGCTCTCGGCGAGAGCTTTCCGATGAATGGCAACAAGCCATATTTCCGACTAAATCCTGAAAAATTACTCATAATTCTGCTGTGGTTAAGTGGTCAATTACTTTGGGCATTACTGTATGCATCTTTAACCATGCGTGGATACGATACGCGTGAATGATTTGACACAATCCTATTGTTTTGACACACCTCGCTCGTTTCCACTTGAGTATACCTTTCCTCGGCTAACCCATTGTTTCTATCAGCGATTTTCATTGAATCGTCGTTGTTTAAACCGAATCATCTGATCGGATATATAAATATCGTATTGCTACAATGTCGGTGGTTTCAAATGTTACTCGGGTATATATAGCGAGGCGATTTATTGTATTCCTAAACGAAGATTGCCCACTAGCATTTTATTTGACTGATAGAAAATAAGCCTCTACATGTATCGGCAGATCTAATGTCTGTTGACCTAAATCACTCGGATATTTGAGTCTAAGTCGCCACCCATTTCTAATATCTACATGCAATCATAATATGCTCAAATTAGGTTTGGGTGTAATATGAACTCAGTAATCCAGTTTATTATATACTTGCCCATGAATTATAAGGTTTTAGCAGTGAGATATAAGTGATATCCCACTACTGAGATATAAGTGATATCCCACTGGTGAAATTTCTGATGTATTGACATTCACTGTGGCCATAGGCATGTAACTAAAGTATATAATAAACAGAATATCCACACCGTTTCAGTGGATATGGGTTAAATCTCATGAGTGATGACAAAACATTTGAATTTCCACTCGTGGCTATAAAGCCACTCGTGGAAATTCACTGTTTTGTCATCACTCATGAGATTACATTCCTATGTGTGATTTACCTTGATTTATCGAGTGATTATAAACGAACATATCACTTGTGAATTGTGTCACTTTAACCAGCACGTTATATATTCATCCGCGCTATCGAAATGTGTGCGTTATGGGTATATAATGACGGTATTATTCGGATTTCTGTTATAAATAAGATATTTATAGTGGAATATAACAAACAGAATAATCAATTGATTGAACGGGTCACGTGACATAATTCATTCGAGGCAGGGACTATTTTGTAGAATATGCCGAGCGCTATGTACTCTTGTGTTTTTTGTAGCATGGCCCTGCTTCTCGTGAATACTTTCGCATCACCAGTTCAATCAAGTGTTTTATTCTCCGTATATGTGAGCATAATAAGTTTTTTTTCTCGTTCATTTTAGGGAGAACAAGAAAATGGTTTACCATAGAAGAGGGTATAGAGAAGTTACGGCGATACAAACCTGTACAAGTTTCATATCTAGAAGAAGCTGGAAAAATTAAGCATGAGAATGGTTGACATCCTCGTGGTCGCGTACCTGTAGGTGTATATTATATGATCACCAGTCTTCGTTTATCCAGCAATGCAACATGGCGGAAGCCGATGCTTTTTCATGGATATTTTTTCCAGAACACAGTACCATTGTGTTGTTTATACCAGTCAGCCAGTTTCTCGACAGTGGTTCAACTTATTGAACGTAGCCAGTCTCTAGTAATATCAACCAGAAATCTCCCAACAATACTTTTCTTTTGAAGATGTATCCAGGTCCCAAGCCTTCAGTTATAAAACATATTCCAATTTTACACAGTTAAAGGCCCACTTAATTTTCGATCCACAGATCACATATATAAAATAATGCCATATTATATACCATTTGAAAGAGGAAGCTCCAAAACATTGTATTATCAACTTATCCAGTGTAATAAACTGTGAACATGTTGTTTTTTTTTGAGTTACGGACGTGTTTTGTTTTTTTATTATTAATTTTGATCTGGATTGTAGTGCAAAGTGTATTATTTTCAATGGAGGGGGAATAACTCTATATCTTAAAGATCCAGTTATTGCCCTTCTATTGAAAATAGATTTTAGTTTGAATTATGTTGCATTCTGGGAGCCATAACGGTGGAAATCTTTCTACGATTTCAGCTGTTTTTTATTTCTCTATTGGCATCTTTTGAGACACAGACGTTTCAAATGGTGATGAATTTTAGTATTTTAATCATATGTTATGGCATAGATTGTTATTAAAACCGTATATCAAGGCACTATAAAAATCATCTGTGACTCGAAAATTAAGTGGGCCTTTAATATTACTTTGTACATTGAAGTGAAACATTTCAGAAACCAAACCTGTCACATAAACCATGAACATGCTTATAAATGCCAAGAAAAGTGGTTGTTGCCATATTAATTATTGCCAGTATTTTCTATTAAATTCATCGAAATCCTATAAACATCAATGGCTGTTGCCATATTAATTGTCAGTATTTCTCTAGTTCTTAGAAATTGTATAAAAATAAATGGCTAGTAAATTCTATGTATCATAGAATATTATCTTCACTGTGGTACTTTTCAGCTTAAATGTGTGATTGTGAATGCTAGAATCTATATCAAAAACGATATAGGCTCCGTATAAGTTAGCGTGGAACGCTGAATACATCTTTAACCCTTTCAATGCCAAGTCCGATTTTTGTATCAACCCATATTTCCTTGATCATTTTTCAAATTTATTGATTATAATAATGTGATACATTGATGGAAAGAGCTCTTAGAGCTCTTTCCATCAATGTATCACATTATTATAATCAATAAATTTGAAAAATGATCAAGGAAATATGGGTTGATACAAAAAACGGACTTGGCACTGAAAGGGTTAACCACCTATAAGTTCAAGTCAATTGGTGCAATAAAGTGCACTCTTTATATTAAATATCTCAAGATACTTTTCGGAAATATCAAATTACATCCAAGCCAACTTTACAACATGATTATTATGTTTGTAGCAATTTAGAAGATAAATTTGTCACAGATTAAGACTCGTTGAAGTGTACGAAAGACGAACAGCTGTATATGTTAAGAATATCATTTTGCAGTTTTAAAAATGCGACCAAACAAAAATCGTATATTTCGGCGATGTGATCAATCGATCGTGCATGGATCCATCGTGCCTGACAATTTTCTCCTGCCCATAATAGACGTAGCTAAATTGTTCAAAGTTTATTGAATAGTCTGCATACTGCAATGGTCAACCCAGATTATCAAGAAAAGCTACACGTTCGATAGTCTGAAAAAATAGCAAGGAATCTCATTAATTTCACAAAATTAGTACTAGCGTATCGCTAATGGGGTCATTGTCGTAATGTTTTATCACCTAATGCGCATAAGATTGTCCACTTATAAATGGACAATCGGTACCTAAAATGGGTGGGTGGGCTTGGGGGAGGTTTGGGGCACGCTCTTTAAAAACACTTCTTCGAATATTTCCGTTATTTCGTCAAAAACTCTTCTTCAAATATCTCTGTTATTTCGTCAAAAACACTTCTTCTCATACAAATCACCGTTATTTAGCAAATTAACATTATTTATAGAGTTATTGCCCTTCATGCAGGATTAACAAAACATGTATTCATTTAGTGGACAATCCCAAGCTCGCGTGCCACGCGTGGTTGGATTGTCCATTTATTAATGACCATTTTAGGTACCGATTGTCCATTTATAAGTGGACAATCCTTGACGAATTGCCTGTGTTTTATACATAGATGCACACCAGTCTCACGTAGTGTCACGTGACAGGGTTGTCGTAGTGTTTTCTTCATAAATGCACACGTTTTGATATTTGTTGTAAGTTCATTTTCTTCCGTTCATCGACCAAACAACCATGCAGTTCTTTCCGTCCCTGTTTAATACTAAGAAAAATATGCGACCGATGACCAATTGTATTGCAGTTTCGTCACTGTGATAAAATAATGCCTTTATTATCACTATCAGAACTTCGGAAGAAAATTAGTTATGAATTGAAGCGACGGCAATTATTTACGGTAACATTTCAATCTCGCGCCGACTGAGACTGCACGGTGTGTGCATTTATGTATAAAGCGTTACGACAACGACCCCATTAGCGTCATTGTCAGCCAATCTCACATCACAGGTAAGCGTCTTCTGATTGGCTCCCATCAGATTCGTCGCGATTTGTGGTTGGCTGACAATGATGTAATATTGTTTTTAAGTAATGTGATTCCCTGTTATTTCACCTGATCCTCACACTTTTATGCGCTACCAACGTAATCCTGTTTAAAGGCCCACTTAACTTTCGATCCTCAGATTATATTTTATAAAACATATTCCATATTATATACCGTTTTGAAAGAGGAAGGTCCAATACATTGTATTATCAACTCGTCATGTATACTGTGAACACGTTTTTGTCAAGGTACCGACATATTTTCTGTGATTAATTTTGACGTGGTTTGTACTGTCAGCCTATTATTCAATGAAGGGGGGATAACAACTCTATTTCGTAGTTGTGAATTATGATCCATTCTGGGATAAATAACGGGGGAAGTCTTGGGGTGAATCTGAGAATCTCTATCACTTGGTGGACACCCCTAGGCCACAGCTATTCCATATTCTGGTGGAATCTATATATTTTTTGTTCTTATTCCAGATGGTATATACTATGGAATATGTTGGAATATATGATCTGAGCATTCGAAAATTAAGTGGGCCTTTTAAATGTTAGGCCCGGGCAGCGCTAACAAGATCTGATATTTATACAGTAATGCCCTAATTAATCGACTCCATAACCACAGCAGAATTATGGGTAATTTTTCAGGATTTAGTCGGAAATATGGCTTGTTGCCATTCATCGGAAAGTTCTCCCCGAGAGCTTTCCGATGAATGGCAACAAGCCATATTTCCGACTAAATCTTGAAAAATTACCCATAATTCTGCTGTTGTTATGGAGTCGATTAATTAGGGCATTACTGTAGCTTGAGATCTGCTGTCCTTCTGCTGTTACCGCTAACATTTGTTAAAGGCCCGCTTAATTTTCGAGTCACCGATATACGGTTTTAATAACAATCTATGCCATGACATATGATTAAAATATTATAATTCATCACCATTTGAAACTCTGTGTCTCAGAAGATGCCCATAGAGAAAGAGAAAACAGCTGAAATCATAGAAAGATTTCCCCCGTTATGGCTCCCAGAATGCAAATGATTCAAACTAAAAATGTATTTATCTTTAAGATATATAGTTATCCCCCTCCATTGAAAATAATACACTTTGCACTACAATCCAGATGAACATTAAGCACAAAAACGCGTCGGTGACTCAACAAAAACAACATGTTCACAGTTAATTACACCGGATAAGTTGATAATACAATGTTTTGGAGCTTCCTCTTTCAAATGGTATATAATATGGTATATATTTTATATATGTGATCTGGGGGTTCTAAAATTAAGTGGGCCTTTAACCCTTTACCCAACAAAACGGCCAAAACCGGCCAAATAAAGCTTCAACAGGCTAAAATATCTTCGGTCTGTCTCAATAAAACCATACAAATATGGATATCATTGGAACCGGCTCCTTGACCACATTGTGATAGTTACAGTTATGCCCTGTGCCAATGCATTCTCTTATATATGCGAGTCGACCATAGGTCGCCTCGCATATATAAGAGAATGCATTAGCATTGGCCTTTTTTTACCATTTTTTCTTACATTCTTTAACATTTTATAATTTTTAATGTGTTAAGCCAATGCATTCTCTTATATATGCGAGGCGACCTATGGTCGACTCGCATATATAAGAGAATGCATTGGAACAGGGCCCTTCTGTTGGGTAAAGGGTTAAACAGATTGCCCTGCTAGCGTATAATAAGGATTGGGTGGTTATTTGTTCCTGATTATCGAACACATAACTGTTCTTGGTCGTCTTGGTTCACTCAGACTTGGGTGACATGTATCCAATGCAATACAATACTCCTCCTGTTATTTCATGGACTTCCATCTAACGCCTCAAACGAGTAAGTCTCCCTATCACATGCAGAGGCCAACATCTCTCCAGAGATAGCCCTGAAATTTCGCACAAATAACCTAGCTGTTTGATCAATCTGATTAATTGTATTAACATCCAACATTTGATTGGAGTTATGCTTGAATTAATGCAATTAAAGGTACTCAACCCGATAAAACTCCTCTCAATTACTATTTCAATGGCTTCGGGGGTCAAAAATATTTGATTCGAGTCGAGGAAGTCACCCATCAAAGCTCAGATTTGTTAGATATCGATTTTAGAAATCTATTATTTTTCATTATCGGGAATACTATCTGGCCCAGAACTCAGTCAAAATTGCGTTAAAATTACCACTTGATTTTAGAGTTATTCATCCTTGTCTGTTTGAATATATTTGGAGTACACATCCAGAGCAGATTACGGCAGTTATTAGTACTCATCTCGAGAACATAACAAATTTGAAAAATCAATATCTAATAACTCTGAGCTTTGTTTGATGGGTTCCTCGACTCGAATCAAATATTTTTTACCCCCAAAGCCAAAGAAATAGTAATATAGGACCCTCTGATCGGATTGTTGTTGTTGGAATCTGTTGAGATGGGGACCCTCTTTACGGGTTGAGTACCTTTAATGAGAAAAGGAATAATTTAAAAAATCACAGTTAGACTACAAACCGTAAAATTCGGACATACAGTAATGCTCTAATTAATCGACTTCTTAACCACAGCAGAATTATGGGTAATTTTTCAGGATTTAGTCGGAAATATGGCTTGTTGCCATTCATCGGAAAGCTCTCGGCGAGAGCTTTCCGATGAATGGCAACAAGGCAAATATGGCTTCTTTCCTATGAATGGCAACAACCATATTTCCGACTAAATCCTGAAAAGTTACCCATAATTCTGCTGTGGTTAAGAAGTCGATTAATTAGAGCATTACTGTATACGTCCTGCGCTGCACTGCAAATAAAATATCCAAAGAACCATTAGTTGGTTCTTGTCACTAACTCGCGGCCATATTGGATCCACAAGGCCGATTCCGTGGTTTTAGTGCTACAGGTAAAGTTCTGGAGTAGCATTTCCACATGTGGAAGTCATGAATATTCAAAAGCTCCATACATGGAACTGCTACTCCAGAACTTTGACCTGTAGCACTAAAACCTCGGAACCGCGGGCTGGACGAATCTCTAAACCACGGAACGGGACTGGGTGAATCTAATACGGCCGCGACTCGGTCACCTCGCTTGTATTACAATATTGTTCTCTTAATTTCGTACTGTGATTTTTTTAACGGTGCCATCTGTCACCTCAATTGGCACCCATTCAAAAGTAACATTACTGCGTGTGCACCATTCACGCGGGGTGGACTAGTTTTCAGATATAAATTACTTGTGCCAATTTTCATGTTCGGCAAAAAAACCCGAAATATCAAGGGACTTATACTTGTTTAAGGTGTTTATATATAAGGGCCATTGTCTCTATGAAATAATGGTCCTATCGATTGTACATAATGATGCTATATCTACAGTAATGCCCTAAGTAATCGACTCTTTAACTACAGCAGAATTATGGGTAACTTTTCAGGATTTAGTCGGAAATATGGCTTGTTGCCATTCATCGGAAAGCTCTCGGTGAGAGCTTTCCGATGAATGGCAACAAGCCATATTTCCGACTAAATCCTGAAAAGTTACCCATAATTCTGCTGTAGTTAAAGAGTCGATTACTTAGGGCATTACTATATCTACATACCGTTTTGTTTTTCAAGAATTATATTTTTATACTTAGTTACTTCACGCTCATTTATATCATTAATGTGACACATAACTTCATGTTCACATTCACGTTACGTGGCACACTGTAAATGCTTGTATCAAGTTACTATACGAATCGGACGACCGGCTCAATTCACACAGCGACGGGTCTCTAACACACAATTGACCATAGCCCTTGCATACATAACTGTAACACTAGGTTCATACTCAAGAAATGGAGCACTTCCACGTGTCCCCAAACCCGTGGCCCCATAAATGCAACAATATAACCGGAAAAAAAATACAACGATATAAGAGTCACATTCTTGTGAGTATTCTCTTCATTTTGATATAACTATGGGTCAATGTTTTCTTGTTCAATGTATACAGATAGAAAAAGTGATGATAATGATAATTGTGGATTTTTTTCTTTATATAGCGCTTATACAAAGCTCAAGGCGCTGATAACAATCACATTTTATAACAGTTGTTGAGTAATGGCGAATTTACTGCATCGTGAATGCATGCTGTCATTTTACAGCGGTTGATAAGCTTATACCCAACATGTCAGTTTTATATGTCCATATTTTGTATCTATATGTACGGGGAAGACAGCACAGTGGGACTTAACTTGTTCAAGGGTCACGACTAATTGCGAGATTTGAACAGCCTACGACTCGACAGTCACACGTCGCTTAATCCGATCATGCCACTGTTGCTGGGCAACAAAATCGTCGCCGGTCCAGTGGCCTCGATGTCAAAGTTTCAAACCACTATTTTCGCCGGTCTCGGATTGTTGCGGTAAGATATCACCGATGTCGCTACTCGTACGCGTACATAGCTGCATGATCCGTATATATAATATATATATAGATCATGGGGTTCAAATTACCCAGGGTGTCAACGAATAAGCTGCTAATTAACAGAACCGGTCATTTCAAAAATCGTTTCCAATGTTATAATTGTGTGTCCGTGTTGCCTGTACAATGTATTCACAAGCTTCGTGCATTCCTGTGCTTATACAATTGAAGTCCATGTGCATATACGTGTGAGTGAAGGAACCCATCATAATTCATATAAATCGTAAATAGCTCCGCGCTATAGTGGTGTCAAGTATATGTGACGGTGTACATGTATTAAGTTGACGTGTTATAATGCATGTCTCTATAGTATCTGAATCACCCAAAGATTTACATGTTACATAGCCTAACATCGCCATGCACATGTGACCGACACAAGGGGGTGTCGCAAAAGCGTCTCGGTTGAAAATATTGTTTACCCTGGCGCAGGGTTCGTACTTCGGGAGTAAACTTGGAGGCAGAAAATATCTGGTAATAACCATTCTTGCACTTTAAAGGTACTCAATCCGATCAGACTACAGGGGGTCCTATATTACTATTGCTTTGGCTTTGTGGGTAAAACATATTTGATTCGAGTCGAGGAACCCACCCATCAAAGCTCAGAGTGATTAGACATCGATTTTTGAAATCTATTAATTTTCGGATATGTAGCCCACAAGGTGGCAGAATACGTGATCAAAACGGACAAATTGCGGGTGTAAGATGGATAACTCCAAAATCAAGTGGTTATTATTGTTAATAGTAAGCACTTGATTTTAGAGTTATCCATCTTACACCCGCAATTTGTCCGTTTTGATCACATGTTCTGCCAACTTTTGGGCTAAATATCCGAAAATTAATAGATTTCAAAAATCGATATTTAATCACTCTGAGCTTTGATGGGTGGGTTCCTCGACTCGAATAAAATATTTTTTACCCCCAAAGCCAAAGAAATAGTAATATAGGACCCTCTGATCGGATTGAGTATCTTTAACTTTCTTTATACAGTCACATATTCTTTTCACCACTATTTCGCATATGGCACTGTCACATTGATGGGGCTTGTATACTATATCACTGCCCCTCATCATACACTCCTAATCACATATTGCTGCAATACTACTATATATTATAGTAGTACACAGACTAAACGCAACGTGAATCTTAATCTCAAACATTTATCGAATGTGTGTGTTAATACGGGTGGCGCAAGGATATATTTTACGACAGCGGAGCTGTCCCCAACGAGTTCGATAAAAGATTTGAGATTATGATGCAAGTTGTGCTTTGTATATATTTATTCCACGCCATTGATTATGATAAGTTCAAATATTAACTGTGACCTTCATTGATACTGTAAAACAAATCAGAATCAATTGTGATTTAAGTCTGACGAAAAGCCCACAGGCCCCTGGGGATAAATACCAGATTTATCAATATACAAGTCCGATTTTGGGAAAAAAAACATTTATCATATTGCTCATAAATTCTCAATATCGTTCAAATCAGTCACAATATATTTGAGTTTATCTTATTGCCCATGAAATTTGCTTTCTTTTTATGTACAATTCCATAATATTAAACGAAGGGAAGTCGAGACATCGTACCGAAAATTTGCAATATCTACTGGAAATTTGGGAGTAAAACCGGTCGTCATGCAGTCTCCCTGTCCGCCTAATATATATAATAATTATACTAAATTGTCAACTCAGCCGAAATATGCCCCAGTGTATGTTATATAGGGCATAAAAATTTCTTTTGTTTGATATATAACTTGACGAAGTTTATTTAAACGAAGTGGACATATCGCACGGGGAATTCGCAAGTTTGGCAATTGTGATCTTAATAATTGAATTGGTATCCGTGAATAATCACTACTTACCGGACAGGAAAACTGACGACCGCTTTTCGTCTGTAGGTTTTGCTAGTTTTAGATACGAAATCTCGACTTCCCTTCGTTTGATACTATCGAATTATACATAAAAAGAAAGGACATTTCATGGCAAATAAGACACAATGAAATATATTGTGACTGGGAAGAAACATTTTGAGAATCTATGAGGAATATGATAGATGGTATGTTTTTCCCAAATTCGGACTTGCGAACCTAGCTTGTCACTGGTACAGTATATATTGGTATATGTGCTAGTTCCCCCCAGGGGCATGTGGAAAAGTCGCGGTAATTATCGGGGCATATCACCGCAAGACAACGTGAACACGAAGTAGTTCCGCTTGTATTGAACATGTGGTATACAACAATATGTATTCAATGGCTGTGATTCGGTTGAATACATGTGCATCATGCCAACCGGTGTGGAATAAAATGGGGTATGTATACATGATAGCCAGGTTCAGCCACGGATACGTGTAACGTACATGTGTTAATACTAGGGTTTTGTTTTGGAGATGCTCCTCGTGGCGAGACAGTCACTGGTCGTACGGCGCCAAACTTACAAGATTATAGATATGAACTATCATCGAGCGAAATGTGTAAATGATAATGATGAGGAAAAGCTATCATAATGTGATCAGCGACACGATCAATTGACTTCAATGAACATATTAAGATCTTTCCGTGCGGGCAAATATGCAGCCGATTTCACTGGGCTGGTAGCTCATTCGGTGATCTTCATTTCTCCTCTTTGGTACACGTTTCCTATGCTACACGTTGGATATAAAACTTCTAAACGATTTGACCACGCGCGCGTGTGCAGGCGAAATGGTCACTTCCATTGGCAATGACAATAAATCTATGCAAGTTACACTTTCGTGTGGTTGAACCTCTAATATCAGTAGTATAGGTACATTTAATGGCAATGGAGGGAAGCACAGTGCGTTGCAAGCTCCCAGTTGTGAGCCGTATAGATCTTATCCAGCGATTGTGTCAATTGCTTAATTATGTGATGACCGCTATACTTGTTTCATAGCAACAAATTAGTGCGTTTTAATAAAATTTTGAAGTTTAAGATGTGTATTCTTTTCCAACCACGTGGCTTCCATTTAGAAACTTACGACTTCCGGCTTAGGTTCGTTTGATACACATGTAGTCGAGACCCCCGTATGTCCACCCGTCCGTGCGTACACCTGTCACAAATTCTCCCAAAATACACTTGTTAATTTGGCGATTCGAAATTAGGCACACACAACTATAGGTGTTTACTGTACCTATACATTTCAGAGCTGAACTTTTCTATATTTGAGCCCTGTTGGAGCGCCAATGAACACCGAAACGTCGTGTGCATCTCTTCGAAACTTCAGTGAAATACGATTTCGTGATTTCACTATTCACGACGCCGTATAATCCTGACGTTTTGGGGCTAGGGGCGCTCCACCCCCCCCCCCCGCCAATCACTGTAAAATTACACTTTAGCGTACATCCGTAATTTTTGGCTTAAAGATTAACTAATGTTCGCTGACCATAAAAACATAACTTAAGAAACGATATTTCCTGGCGTTTACAGATAAGAAGGGGCTTTTTGGAACTACCCCTTCAAATCCGGTGTTCACATTATGTGTATAATGACGTTACAACTTCAGACGGTTCACCTGTAATTTTTTGTCTAAATGTTCAGTAGTAATCACTAATCATACAAAAAACATCACTCAAGAAACAATATTTCCTGGCGTTTACATATAAGAAGGGACACTGGGTAATCTCCCACTCCCCCAATCCGAGTTTATATTGAACTAGAAGGTGACCCGACTTCGTCCGGGTTTGACCTTGAATTGTCCATTTTGAAGGTCAAGGTCAAGTGGGGTCACGATTTGACCAGTCCAAAAACACTGCCCGGACAAAAGTACCCGTCTAAATCCATCCGGTTTTACCCGATTTGACATTGAATTGATCATTTAGAAGGTCAAGGTCAGGGTTACGATTTGACCCGTCCAAAATACTCAGTGGACAAAAGTAACCCTATGTATCAAATTTCATGGAAATCCCATCAAAATTCGTGATTTGACCTTGAATTTACCCGATTTCAAGGTCAAGGTCTCGTCACACGGGCAAATGAATAGGCTTATGAGACTCCCCGACCGAAAGTATCCCTAGACACTAATTTTCATCGAAATCCCGTGATATTCGGGCGTTTGACCTTGAAATGACCCGATTTCAAGGTCACGTCGCACGGGCAAATTAATAGGTTTATGCCACTCCCCGGCCGAGGGTACCCCCACATACCAAGTTTCATCGAAATCCCGTGATATTCGGGCAGTTGACCTTGAAATTACCCGATTTCAAGGTCAAGGTCACGTCGCACGGGCAAATTAATAGGCATATGTCATTCCCCGGCCGAAAATACCCTCACATACCAAGTTTCATCAAAATCGGCTCGGCCGTTTTCGAGTTCATCGATCACAGACACACACACACACAGACAGATCTTCCAAAAAATATATAATAGATTGGAAATAAATTGATTTCGCCCAGCTACCGATATATAGATTAATCAAATTGTCAGAGCTGGAGAGGAAATCTGCCAAACCTGAATCCGTTAACTGAGTTCTCGCTTGCTGAGTAGTTACTTGATTCCCATTCATTCATTTGTTGAACTTGTATTGACCCGACATTCGTGTGTATCCGTCTATTCCATCTGAACATCCTAATTAAGACGGTATAATGATTTTGTCATTGTAAGCGGTTTGCTACATATCAGTTGATTGGTGTCAGAAATTTCGGTCAGATGCATGTTGCTTTCCGAGTTTTATTCAATTTGTTGTACTTTTAAAAGTGAAAATGCCGCATAATTTAGTAACTGTGAGCATTAATAAGGCGCATATAATAAAAAGAACACCATCGGTCAGATGCTCGTAGCCCGTTTATATATAACCATGGGTATATGCGAGATAAACCTTGCCCTGTGTATTTTGATGTTGGGATTTTTGACGATCGGTCTTCCGTATCATTTCTACTACACAATTATCATCTTACAAGATGGAACCACTTTACCCTGTGATCACCACGGAATAGTTTTCATTTTTGCCGCAGTGTATTCTCAGATAGAAATAATATACCGATAGCAAAAACTAAGTCGCGGGTCACCCTTGATTGAGTCTGGGATATTTGGCACTCGGGACGCGGCTAGAGGGTTTGCGTTGGGATGGCACCGGTCTCCACCTTAGAATTTCCAACTGCACCCCACCCCTTGATCCACACCAAACTCACAAGTTTGCGTAATTCAATTTGCACCCCACCCCCTGGGGCTTTGATTTTTCCAAAATGTTCCCTCACAGACTACCAGATGGTAGCCTATTACAAAAAATGGACCTGTAGTCTTGTAGCTATTCAGGGGATGTTCAAAACGGGTGGTTCGGCAGAGTATGAGAATTTTTTTTAGATCTGAACCTGACAATTAACAAATCCTAACATCTAGTAGTATAACGCCAGACAAATTCACACGCCGATTTATTTTTCTTAACGTAATTGTTGGCAAGGGCACAGGACACACGGATCGGACGAAGGTTTGGCCCGGTGCATGTGAGAATATTTTGACTATCTGAACATGATCATTTTACAATTACTGACCTCAAGCTTTCTAATTTGAGGAAATTTTCAACCTGACATCCACCCTAGGGTTTGAAAATTGCAAAATAATGGCCATTTCAGTCCAAAATTTTGCAAATGAAAGGAAATTAAGATAAATATATAAAAACAACAACTTCGTCACTAAGAAATTTTTGGAAAACCAAACTATGAGAACAATTTCAACCTTATTTTAGTGTGAACTTTCCAACTAATGTTGTATTAGGTTTGACTAAAATTGTACGGGGAGTAAGACCCCTACGTAACCACCCCTGTCGGCCACCCCATGCTAAGAGCGAGGTCTTGCATTCACTGAAGACGAGAAATCGTCGGTACTAAATTATGTTGGAAAACAGTTATAATCTCATTACCAATCGGAACACCAATCGGAACACCAGTCGAACATGATTACCCTTCAATTTCTTCAAAGCATAACACCTGGCACCGGGTTACGGCCAACAACGACCACACATACCATGGACAAGAAAACCATAGTCAGAAATGGTAACGCCACCGAGATCATACAAGAAAACAAAACAAAATCACATTTAATGTTTTAAGTTATTACCTTCATAAAAAGAATCTTCGTGATAATGAACCATCTCAATACTTTAGAATATAGAATTAACCTTAAAATAACAAAAACCTTCGGAACACAGAACCTTCGGAATAACGAATCTTCGGATTTGTGAACCTTCGGAATAGCGAACATTCAGAGAAATTTCGGAATAGTGGACTTTCGGGATAGTGAACCTTCGGAATAGAGACATGCCCCCCAATATTCATATTATATGCCCAGAGTTAAAAGGTATGGACCCATAAAATTCTAAATTTGGCCCTTAAAATATTGAACTCCAAATTGGAGCCCACACAGAACATCACTTTAGTCAACTGTACCTGTGTCATGTCCCATATATACCACAACATTCATATTATATGCCAAGAATTCAACGATACGGGCCCACGTAATGACATTAAATCTCAAGAAAACCCGCGAAAACAAAACAAAATCACATTTAATGTTCTAAGTTAAGTTATTTCCTCCTGTATCTGTATCGGTATGCGCGCAGGATCAGTTCGGATGTGAGCGCACACTCCATAAAAAGAATCTTTGTGAAAATGAACCCTCTCAAATTAGTCTCAATACCGTACTTTAGAATATAGAATTAACCTAAAAATAACAAAAACCTTCGGAATAGAGAACCTTCGGAATAGCGGACGTTCGGGATAGCGAACCTTCATAATAGAAACATGTCCCCACAATTACACCGGTGACGTAAACACATGTGCTAATCTTTGTCGTACTATCATAAATATCGGTACGATTTATACTCAAGTACGACATAACCATACTAATACAATCGCCCAGTGGATTATCGATCGACCACACAATATAATAAACTCTACACCAGTGTACACCCACTGTGTGGCGGTAATAAATAAACGGTCAAAAGCACAGCAGTTTTATTGTACGGTTATATCTGGCATATACCCATGGTTATATATAAACGGGCTACGAGCATCTGACCGCTACAGTTTATGTTTGAATACCTGAAACATCTCATTCGTGTTTGGAATTCGCTTGTGGAAATTCGATATTTCTTTCCAAACACTCATGAGATATTTCGGTATTCAAACAAAAAATATAGAAGGTACATGTTCAGAACAAGCCTAGCGTACAGTAACGCCCTAAGTAATCAACTCCTTAACCACAGCATAATTATGGGTAACTTTTCATGATTTAGTCGGAAATATGGCTGTAAATCCTGAAAAGTTACCCATAATTCTGCTGTGGTTAAGGAGTCGATTACTTAGAGCATTACTGTATCTCAAGAAGCAAACAAGCACTGATTGTCGGTTAAACAGTCATTTAATTCGATCGCCTGGGACCAGCTAATGGTTCTTGGTGTGGATGTTTGGCCACTTATTTACAGTGGAAGGGTAACATTGACGATAACCTTCATCTGGCAGGTATTCAAATAGTCCGCTGCAGTATCATGAGTATAGTTGGCAATACATACAAGTATTTGCATCAATATGTTGAATTGAATCTTCTTATAGCATATTATATAAGCAGCGACTAATGCTGTCTGGTGGATCCATATGTCGAAATGAATCTTTATATAGCATATTATATAAGCATCGGCTAATATGCTGTCTGGTGGATACTGGTGCACTGTAGGTCTAAATATTTGGCTACGCATTATAATTTTCTTTGAGCTAATTTGCCACCGAGTTGCTGTGTGCACTATATATATATGCCGCGAAAGTGCGCGGGCACTTTCAGTGTAGATTATGATATGTATATATATATACGTACGTACATGCATGCAGGCTCAGTCGATTGAGCACCAACGTCAATTTGCACGACAGAGTTCAGTCCCCTCGTATGAGTGGACTGAACTATATAAGCTGCAAAATAGAGTTCAGTCCCCTCAATACGCTATGTCTGAACGCTGCCGGCATGTGTATTTTCTTAATTAAATCTAACATTTGTTATTGAAGTGTTTTGTCAGTTACAATTTATTCTGGCTTGATCTAGACAATCTTCAAATTAATATGGACAGTTCAGTTTCTCCGAATAATGGTAAATGAATTGTAACATACAAAAGCTTCAAATGTGACATTTATCGACCCCATTAGCGTTATCGTGGTTGTGGGCCGTTTAGACCAAATGAACGCTGTGTAAAGTGCAGTGGGTGGCCTATATAGTATATACCATATAAGTTATCTTAGAAAAGCCTAAATCCGCACCTTTTCGGGTTTTCTAAGATTACTTATATAGGGTGGGCTATATGGTTTATTTGGTTGACATAAACCACCCACAACCACAAAAACGTTAATGGGTGCCACGATGTTGTCGTTCCTGCATGCGACGCCATGGGCTAGATAATATGGGTGTTGTTTTTTTTCTTTCAAATTTTTTTTTTTTAGCTTTTCTATAAGATAACTTATCTTCTATGGAACCAATATCAAAGCTGGTTTAATGAGACTTGGGCTATGCGATGAACTTCCCAGGTGCAAATCTACTCAAATGGGTGCTCGCAACCGATGTGGGATTTATAGGAAGCACGATTGGGTCTTATATTTGATTTGCCTGGTGAACGGATAATTGGAACTATCGACTTCATGGCTATACGACTAAAGCCAGACATCAATTCACAAGTTACGCGACAAGTGATCAGACACTGAATCTGAGATAAATTTAGATAACTCAATCAACGTGCACATTCAAACTCACAAATGAACGGATGAACACCCCCTCTGGGGAAATCAAGTTATGAATATGACTGAATCACCTGTAACTACTGTGACGTTGGCACAGGGAACTTTTCAGAAAGTTGTGCTATAAGCGAACTTGGGACGAGATCATGTCAAGATAGTTTGAAAGAGGAAATTGGACTCGGTGAATTATGAAATATTTTTGAGACAAAACCAGTAAATTATGCCAAAAGTAAAATAGATTGATTTAAATCTGGAAATAGATGTCACACCAGGGACGTTCGCAGCTACAGTGCGGGTTATTTTTATGGGTGTTTGTGGAATAAAATCTTATTTTTGACCGAATCCCTCCTATATATCGCATAGATGTCGGCACTGAATTTATTCAATATATCGAGTTTTGCAATTTCCAACCCCAATAATTACGACCGGAATTTATTTTTTTTCAAATTGAAAACATTTACCTTCTTATCATGTGAATTTTCGAGCGTTCTTTTTTTATATTTTCTTTTTTATTTGTTTTTATCCTTTCAAATTTCAATAAAAATTTCGATAAGAAATGTGTAGTATCCCCGTTCTTGAAATTAAACAGAACCTGCATGGGTTAAACTTTTAAAGCTACAAAAAAAAAAGACGAAACAGCCTCATTTCGCTCATCACGGCGGTCAGTCCACTTAAAATTGCGAAAAATTGCCACAAATCGCAGAGAGCGATAAAGATGTCCACTGTTTATCGCTGTCCACTGTTTTTCGGTCAAAATAAAAGAGAGCGATAAAGATCGATGTCCACTGTTTTTCGCTGAAAAAAGGACCGCCACAATGAGAGAAATGAGGCTGTTTCGTCTTTGATGTATTGTACAAATGATGTGCCAGATTATGGTTATATCGCATGCTTGTGTCTTATATGTTATATATACAGCTGGTACCACTGTGTATATATAGGAACTGTTACATCGGAAGTCGTTCTATTGCCAGTATTGTGATGGTTATTGCCTGGTTTGTTACGGTTCCTGATGATTGAAAATAATCATTTTTGTGACAAAATCACTCATAATTATAGATATCTTGAATATATTATACTTTCCTGAATGAAAGTACCGTGTTATCGAAACCTGAACTCTAGACCACAATTAACTCGGTATTAGCGAGTTAACGCGTAAATATCAACATGTTATCACTGAAAATCAAGCCACGTGGACGCAATTCTTTGTTTTTCGTGGTGTATAAAATATGAAACGCATTCTGAAGACAAACACTGACTATAAATTATACGGTCCCACTATATACCAAGCAATACCAAGCAATACCAAGCAATACCAAGCAGTAAACAAATAAGGAAATTAAAAGGTTGTAGAAGGTCATATAAGGTTATATGGACATGTTAATGGTTGTTTTAGTTAATATTTTTATCTATTTTCGACTTATTAAACGCCAAAACGGTAGCGGCCAGTAATTACTGCTTGGTAAATTAGTGCTTGGTATATAGCGTATATACAGCGCCAGTGATAAAATCCAATTAATCACAATGTCGCTCTACTCCATTGTGTGATGCCTGATGGCTTCGCTGTGTTATTAAAGTAAGCAGTTTATAATTATAAGACACCTGAGTCGTCGGCTTTCGCTGTGGTATTTACGGGATATTAGTTGGTTTCCCTGTGGTATTACAGTAAGCAGTGGTTAATGAAACGACACATTAGAGTAGTAATGAGTGTCAAAAAAATATATAAATGGAGTACGAGATCTAGTTTCCTCAGTCTTATCATCGATTCGATTATATTCAAACGTTCAGTATGTCTTCAAAACTGTGTTACCCGTGTGGAGTTTGTGGTGACGAATGTCACGAGATAAAAAGCATCGCCTGCGATCTTTGCGACAAGTGGTTCCACCTTCCGTGTGAGAATTTAAAAAGTAAGGAATTCAATTTTTTCGGAAAATCTTCCTTGGGCTATTTGTGTGTCCAGTGCATATCGAGGTCCGGTCACATCGATTGGGATGAATCCCATCTCAGATTGATGGCCGGAAGGACAACTGGTAGTGTAGTAGAATATGCTTTAAGGGAAGATATTTTCATGAGGGTGGAGAAGCCAGTTCGGGTGAAAGAAGTCCACCAGTACCACCCGATGAGAAGGTATTCTCGGGATACGCAGGCATCCAAACTTCTTGGATCGGATTGGTCGGACTCAATCCCGATAAGTGTGAAAGACAACGGTAGTTGTTTATTCAACGCAGTGTCAGTGTGTCTGTTTGGTGACGAGACACATTCCACGGAACTTAGAGTTAGAACTTGTATAGAAATGTCGACGAATAGGTTGTTTTACGGGAAATTCCACAAAAGTTCAAAAATTCCCGACATCAGTCCAACTCTTGGTGACGACATCCTGGCGTGTGCCGATGGTGGTACAGGTCATAGTGCATATTCGTCGGCATGGACTATGCATGGGCTGGCTACAGTGATAGGACGACCAGTCAAGTCCGTTTACCCGACAAAGAATGGTCCGGGGGATGAGTGCATCGGTATTCTAAACACAGTGTTCAATCCCAGGAATGGTTCCAAACGTTTAGATCCAGTTTCCGTTCTGTGGGCAGGTAGTGTCCCAACTAAGGCCCATTGGATTCCGAATCACTTTGTGCCTTTGCTACCTTCGATGTCTATTCCCGAGGTAGTTAACGTTCTGACGGATTCAGAGGATGAGCCTACACTGGTATCTCCATTGGTGTCACCAACACTCAGTTATGCGTCAGTGGTGAAAGGTGTGACTGTTCCTAACATCACCATGTCCAGTGAATCGGAGGATGATAATTCACATTCTGAGTTTCTGAACGACACTGCTCATGGATTAGTGACTGCACAGAACACAGACAAACAGTCCACCACCATGGCCAGTGATTCTGACTCAATTGATGAAACATTCGATCATTGAGGAGGGACTGTCTCAAGGCCATAAGCCGCGTCAGATCAAGAGACAGCTATCCAAGGAATGTCCCGATGAAAATGTCAACATTAAAAGAATCGAAAACATGGGTTATAATAACAGGAAGCAAATGCGACCTGATGACGAATATCGCCGTAACACAGCAGATGACGTCATTGCGATGTTAAACAAAATGATAGACAGTAAGTATATCAAAGAAGTTATTTCAACTGATCCAAGTAAACCTCCAAGTATAATTTGTCACACGGATGACCAGCTTACTTTAATGAAATCAGCTATACTAAATGGATGTATAATTGGCATTGACAGAACATTCAATTTGGGTGCTTGTTATGTCACAACTACATGTTTCAAAAATATTAACTTATATAGAGTTGGAACTACCACATGCCCGATTCTCTTAGGGCCGGTATACTTACACTGGGACGGTTCCGGTCAGACATACCATAGATTTATGTCTTACATCAGCAGCAAATTGTGTGATATACCACAAAATTTAATTGTTTTTGGAACTGACGACGAAGGTGCGTTGATCAAAGCGATCAACGGCTGTTTTCCATTTGCCACACATACTTTATGCACACTTCATTTAAAAAAAAATGCTATGTTTAAAATGTGCAAAAAAGAAAGCAAAGAGCGAGTTAATGAAGTAATGACAAGACTATTTTCCAAAGACAACGGTTTATTGACGATTGACGACAGCGACGATTACACCGAACAACAAAATGACATCTCGGACGTGTATAAAATTAAGTATTTGACCGAAACTTTGTTGCCAAAATTGAAAACAAAGGTATTTGAACCAAGACAAAAATGCAAGACAGTCATACCTAAACATTGGACAAATAACAACTGTGAGAGTCTCAATAACATAATAAAATTAGAGAACGAATGGAAAGTATTAAAGTTACCAGACTTGACTGACAGACTACAAGACATAGTGATGGACCAGCACAGAGATGTTAGAAGTGCTTTGTATGGTGCTGGCAGCTTCATGCTTGCACCCACTGCAAAGTCACTTTGTGTTCGCCATGAGACTTGGGTAAATTTAACAACAGACCAACGTGACCGACGTTTGCGCCGACTGTTAAACTTCGTTTTTGACAGTTCATCAATACAAACTTCGACGGACGGACGGTTGACTATACCCAAGACAGCCGCAATAGCCAAAAAACCAGGCCAGAAAAAGAGAGTTAAAACCTCAAAAACAAGAACAATATCAAACAAACGCCAGAAAGTGGCATAAGTACACTGTACATAACATGCTATTAGTACCGTACGTACTTAGCCAAAAGACACACACTCCCCTTCAATGGGGTAATTGTGCCGAGTCTCGTCTGATAAGAGCTCGAGTGCTAACATGAGTGAAAACTAAATCACAAGCACTATAAACCAAAACCATAGGGGCACGTTGTGTCATATAAAAAACAAATGAGCACTCAACAAAAGTGCAATGTCTAGGCTCTAGACACAAACAAACTTTAAAGCTGCCAGACCATGTCTGCCGGTCCAAAGCCCGGATAAAAGCTGATGGGAGTTAGTGTTTACGAGATATTGTGTCTAATTGGATTTTACAGCCAGTCGACTTACTGCTTGGTATTTACGCTATATACCAAGCAGCAATTATCAAACGCTAATATCGGTCGGATTAGTTGTTAGCGGTTTATAGATAGAATATACATATAATATTCACTAAAACAACCATTAACATGTCCATATAACCTTATATGACCTACTACGACCTTATACTTTCATTATTTGTCTACTGCTTGGTATTGCTTGGTATTGCTTGGTATTGCTTGGTATTTAGTGGGACCGTATAATTTATAGTCAGTGTTTGTCTTCGTGTTATTCTTTTGTAAAATAGCTGAGAAAGTATCCCGATGAGGGTTGATCATTGGGAGCTGTGACCTCGTAATCAACACGGGTGCGTGTTACGGTTCTATTTCAAACCAATCATGGCTGTGACGGTTCTGTACATGAGATTTATTCGAACGATTTCTGCACTTTGGTCCGAAAATCGTCTTGTGTATCTGACATTTTAAACCAAATAATGACTGTAGCTGATGCAATTTGCATAATAGAACAGGTATATTAAGAAATAACACAATACATACCTAATACGGGAGATTAAGTGACATTATAATAGGCAGAAATACAATATTGAAAGTCCCGATGAGTATAGTATATCATAATCATGCCCGCCTATATAAATGACCAATGGTAATATAAATCTACTCTCGGGAGAATATGATATATTCATTTACTTAAAGGTACTCAATCCGAATTAACGCTCGCAAATTACTATTTCCTTGGCTTCGAGGGTAAAAAATATTTGATTCGAGTCGAGGAACCCACCCATCAAAGCTAGGAGTGATCAGATTTCGATATTTGAAATATATTATTTTAATTATGAGTGGCCCAGTAAACTGTCGACGAGAAGTACTTATCTGACCAGATAGCGGACGAAGATCGATAACTCTAAAATCCGGTGGCTTTTTTGTGTCAGATATTTGACAACCGGCAAAATTTCGTTGAACCAAACGTTGATAAATAACAGGTTTTGGGCAATTTTAGACTATAGTTGACTGGCTAGCATTATTTTTGGGCAATTAATCGATTCTGATAACCGAAGCGGCATTTAAAAAAAAATGTTTGTTGTTGTTGGAATCTGATGTTATGGGGACCATCGAATCGGATTGAGTACCTTTAATCTGGGCATTATTGAAAGATCCAGGTGTGACAATATTTCAATGCCAGCGCCATCATATTTCCTCCTCTGAAGTCCGCCTGAGGGACATTTACACATGTTTGTCGCCCAGACATGAATATAACTTATGAAATCACGTTCAACTGAATCATTGATAGGTTATGGCGTGATTGGGGTACTGGGGGGACTTGGGGGGGGGGTGCCTAATGGACCTATCCATAGGGACCGCCCACCAGTATACTGCATGGTTACTGTTACTACGCACCACAAGCCATTTGGATTTCGCTATATCTCAGTGCTGAAATGGCTTCCGATGAGAACGGATCTTGTGTTTCAAGTTCGCTTTTAAATGTTCCAGACGATATCAACGTTTGTTATTTACCCGACATTGATAAATTATCAAAAATGGCACAAGAAAAGGGGCTTAATTATTATACCCAGGGATATATTCATGACATTAGAACGAGTGAAGTTAACCAATGCATCAGGGTTGACTCGAAGTGTTATAGGTCGATGGCAAAGTCACAACCACCACACCGATACATATAGAAATCTGCGTCATCACAAAGACAATTATCGAATCGATGTGCTCCTGCTTTAAAGCCGGGTAAGTTTTTTCTTTTTTATTTCTGAATTTTAGATATATGGAATATATCCTCGTAATTTCGGTTATGACGAAAATAGGCAACATAATCTCCAAATCAACTTGACCTGTCATATTTCATCTACTATACATGTAATATTATTTCTAATCATTCACACGCCATCTAGTTTCACTTGACAAAATCATGTTAATCGTTGCCATGTTTGTTTTGTTGTTTTTTCTAAATAAAATGAATAATATTCGTGTTAAATTGGTGCTCTCAGTATCTTCGAATGATTTGGTCCGCCCAGTGTCCCATACATGTACGCTACATGTGTAAATATAGTCAATGAACATGGCAATAGACAAATTTAACATGCATTGATGATTTTTGTGAATGATATTAGTGCACGTGCAAGTATTTCCGAAAAGTATAGAATTAATACTCACATGAACATGTCCTCCGATTATCGGTAAAAGTTATCCTTATTTATTTTGTTCGTACAAAATATTATAGTGAATATCTATGTCTCGTTTATTTTAGGTTAGTTGGAAGGTGCTCTCATGTTATTGGATTAATAAAATCACTTCAGGGTTTGAAGTTACACAACATTTCATCTGCTCCGGAACACCTTAGTTGCACAAGTGTTCCTCAACAATGGCATGTCCCGCGACAAACGAAAATACAAGCTGTTATTAATGTACATGATCCACATACTATAGCAGTTTGATGCGGGTAAATATAAGTTGACACGTTTATTCAAGTATCATTAATGACCCATTTGTTGGCATTGTTCAATTTTATCACCAGTGATTAGTATTTACGCAAACACACAGTGAAATTAATACTATCATACTTCCTGTCATCACCTTTATCATACCGACAAAGCATTGTGAAACAACATACCCCACTCAGTACAGGAAGTGTGAAAATTTAAGGGGCTGTTGGTATTTTGTAATCGAGACCCTAGCTGAGGTGTTATGGTTTGTTTTGCTAACTTCCCATTTCCCCTATGGCAAGTTATAACATTATCTGAAGGTGATAAAAAAATTTAATAAAGTAACACAACATATATATTACTCATGGACACAGCTGGTCAACAAATTAAATACTAAATGAGCCGAGTGTGGTCGATGACATTGTTAATTCAGCGTAAACACTTGTCTTTAGTACGTCCTGGTTTAGGAAACCGAACTAAAAACACTCCGGGATATTTGTATAAATATCGTTCGTCAACCGGACATGTTCCCCATGCATAATTCAACACCATTGTAGCTTTTAAAGACATAATTTGCTCTCGTGTTCGTAATTTCCCTATAGCTTACTATGGTATCTAACCATCCGCTTGTGGTGCGATTAATATCACTAGGCAGGCGCAAGTAGCTTCCGGGTTTGAGCTATCGGCTCATTGGCTATAATTGAAATTGGGGCGGTCCCTATGGATAAAGGTACTCAATCCGATAAAACTCCTCTCAATTACTATTTCAATGGCTTCGGGGGTCAAAAATATTTGATTCGAGTCGAGGAAGTCACTCATCAAAGCTCAGATTTGTTAGATATCGATTTTTGAAATCTATTATTTTTCATTATCGGGAATTCTTTCTGGCCCAGTACGTAGTCAAAATTGAGTGATTATTACCACTTGATTTTAGAGTTATCCATCCTTGTCTGTTTGAATAGAGTTTTGGTGTAATCATCTCGAGCAGGTTTCAAAATTGACGGCAATTATTAGTACTCATCTCGAGAAATTAACAAATTTCAAAAATCAATATTTAATAACTCTGAGCTTTGTTTGATGGGTTCCTCGACTCGAATCAAATATTTTTTACCCCCAAAGCCAAAGAAATAGTAATATAGGACCCTCTGATCGGATTGTTGTTGTCGGAATCTGTTGAGATGGGGACCCTCTGTTCGGATTGAGTACCTTTAATTAATATGCTTTGTATTAAATAATGTATGCTCTTTTGCAAAATAAGTCATCTCTATCTCTCCATCTGTTGGGAACATTTCCAATCTTGTGGGGGTGGGGCGCCAGGTTGGAAACTTCCAAAACTTGGAAATCTTGAAGCCAGTTTAGATTATTTTCAGGTTCAGATATCCACATTTTCTCACTGGGCCCATGTGTCCTGAGTTTCTACCCCGGTTTGCATGGTGGCCAATCAAAGGCTACTGATCAATTCACTTCAGAATGGCATACAATCTAGAGCTATAATGTGTCATGCAGTTGGGAAAAACCAAAGCCCAGGCCTTGTGCATGAGTTTGGTCTGTTTCAAGGTGATGGTGTGGTTGGAAATTCCAAGGTGGACGCCCCAACATTGGAGACCCTCCAGCCCACGTCCCTACTCACTTGACATGTTATCAGCTAGGAATAATAATGTGCCTTATAATAGCCAGGTTCAGACACCCATAACACTGATTTCTAATGGTTCATTTGTATGAATGTTTAGCTAATAATTCAAACAATCTGTTACTGCATGTTGAATTTAATAGCTGAGCATTCCTACAAATGAATCATTAGGATTCAAGTCGCTGCTCATTACAGCACATTTAGTCACCAAAGAATTAACATCCATATAATAACATTTGTAACTGCATTATTCTTTTCTCTTTTTTATATGTTACTGCTTGTTGAACTTAATAGCTAAGCATTCCTACAAATTAATTAATAAGATTCAAGTCAATTCTCTGAGGAGATAGCTCAACAAAAGCACATATCTGCTTGCTGCTAAATCCTCTTCCCCTTTTCTATTCTACTCATGTTTCCATCATCTAAATGTTGTTCATCATAAATGTAATATTGGGGCTAATAAATATTGTTTAAATCAAGTCAATTCTCATTACAGCGCATTTAGTAACCAAAGGTTTAACATCCATATAATAATATTTGTAACTGTAGGATTCTTTGCTTTTTTATATCTTCTATTAAAAATCAGAGATCCCTAGTCAATCTAAAATATGATTGAGTGAAAGGTTATCGTGCTTGTATTATAAGTTGTATATGCTTTAATAGCTGCATATTCTAGAATTCTAGAATTTAACCTAGATAATCAGCATCCAGCAAGCGGATGCCCGACATAAACTTCATAAACTGCGTAATCAGAACATTGTATGGGTGTCAACGAACTTTTAACGTCTTATTTTTGGTTTTTTGTTGAGTAAAATACGTCTACGAAAATAGACAACAATAGCCGGTGTGCCCCCTCTTCGTCCGGGCTATTTAGGGATTTATTTGTGATCGTCTCCGCCTGGACAAACTATTGTTCGATCGGCCCGGAAACATGCCTATATGAGCGAATATGGTCAAGGACATGGTCGCACGTGAAATTGGACCCACCCATATTGTTCCCGGGATCAAAGTAGGCCTACATTATACCAAATTTGAATCGGATCGGTCGAGGTCCAGAAACATGCCTATATGAGCGTATATGGGCGTCTATGTGTGAAACAATCAAAAACATGCTTGTTTTATATCATGTTACGTTTACGTGGACTGGATCTTATAACTGCCTTAACATTGACACTGTTGGTTTTCATTTTCTTCCCGATGGAACAATTCTGCGCTCTCAAACATATCTTGGCAGGCAAGAAACTATCTAATTCTCCAAATTCCGATGATAAAAAGACGAAGTTGAACACTAAATTTGCGATGTCACACACAATTGTATTCCTCTTCACATGCGTGACATTTCTAACTGTATTAGCGGTATCTTTAGCAAAGGCCCTTTTGGTCCTGGCAGGAGACGTGGAGACTAACCCAGGCCCCTCAACCGAACAACACAATCACTCGGTACTTGTACTGAATACACAGAGTATCAGAAATAAAGTAGATATACTTGCAGCCGAAACATCAAATGGGGAGTACGACATATGTCTATTAACCGAATCCTGGCTCGATCATTCTATCCCGGATTCAGAAATCCATCTTCCTGGCTACCATGATCCTGCCCGCAAAGACAGGATAGATGGCAGAACAGGAGGGGGTGTGTGTATTTACGTTCGTGACACTATACCATTCAAAATACGCGATGAACTTGACAGTGACGAAGTAGAAAATATCTGGATAGAGGTTACAATTAACACAAAACGTTGTCTTGTAGGATGTTTTTATCGCCCTCCCAACTCCCCCGCAAGCCTGTGGACAAAAATTAATGATAACATTTCTCTTGCGCGCGATAGCGACCTGGATGTCATAATAGGTGGAGATTTCAATGAAAACTATGTACGCAACGGTAATGGTAAAATAAACGGCATATGTAGCGAACGAGGTCTGACCCAACTGGTCACTGATAAAACGCATTTTACTGAAAATTCCTCATCCATTCTCGACTTGCTCATGACTAGCAACCCTGACCTTATTGATTCCCCTTGTGTTCTTGGCAACATATTCGACAACACAATTAGGTATCACTGTCCGGTCGTTGCTCAGATAAAACTTTTGAAAAATAAGTCGGCTACAAATCTCACTAGACGTATCTGGAATTATAATCTGGCTGACTTCGATACCATGAACGAAGACTTCTTGAGCTGGAACTATGATGATAATACACCATTTGAACTTTCAGCTCATGCAGATAACTTAACTGCAAAAATTCAAAAGGTATGCAGTGACAATATCCCAAATAAGATAGTACTTATCCGGAAAGGTAGTCCCCAATGGCTTACGTGTAATGTACGGAAACTGATGAGGCAACGAAATCGACTACACAAGATAGCTAAAAGGAAAAACACACCACAAACATGGGCAAACTTCAGATCTAAACGTAATGAAACTACATCGGCTATTAGAAAAAGCAAACGTGATTATGACACCAAGAATGAGAACACATTGAATAGCCCATCACATGACCAGTCTTCCTGGTGGAAAACACTCCAAAAAATAGTATTTGCTACCAGTGATAGATCAATACCCCCCTTGAACACCAACGGCGACTTCCTGATATCACCAACTGAAAAAGTAAATGCTTTCAATTCGTATTTTTGTAAAATTTCATCAGTTGATGACGTCGGGAAACGCCTACCAGTCCTTGAACCGGATAACTCCATATCCACATTAAGCGATATAAAAATCACAGCCCCTGACATTTACAAAGCGTTAAAAAGTCTTAAAATATCTAAGTCAAGTGGGCCCGACGGAATAAGTCCGAGAGTTTTGAAAAGTTGTGCCTCCTCGCTCTGTGAACCTCTTGAATTCTATTTTAGAACATTTACCGAAAACAGTTACTACCCACACCAGTGGAAGCGTTCACATGTTACACCTATATTTAAGAGTGGTGATTCCGGTCTTATATCAAATTACCGACCAATTTCTCTACTAAGCTGCGTCTCAAAGGTCTATGAAAAATGTATTTATAAATATCTATGGGAATTTCTTGATGAAAACAAACTCCTATCATTTTACCAAGCTGGTTTCATGCGCAACGATTCAACGGTTTTTCAACTTACCGAAATATATGACAATATATGTCGATCATTAGACGACGGAAAAGAGGTCCGGTGTATATTCTGTGACATAAGTAAAGCATTCGATAAAGTCTGGCACCGTGGCCTCTTGAACAAACTGACAAAAATTGGTATAAGAGGAAACTTGTATAACTTGATGAAATCGTATCTAGAATGTAGACAACAACAGGTTGTCATAGACGGCACACGTTCGGAACTACAAAATGTAACAGCAGGTGTGCCGCAAGGCTCAGTATTAGGCCCACTTCTGTTTTTAATTTATATTAATGATATAACCGAAAATATACGATGTAACATTCGTCTATTTGCTGATGACACTTCTCTATTTCTTACTATCGAAGACCCCACCATGGCCGCAAAACTAATCAACGATGACCTCGAAACTCTCATGTGTTGGGCATCAGAATGGCTTGTAAAATTCAATCCCCTGAAAACGGAATCTCTCTTAATCTCCAGGAAAGAAACACCAGTATATCATCCACATTTGACCATGGGAACCGCGACAATTGTTGAGGTTGACAGCCATAAACATCTGGGACTTACTTTCGACAACATGGGCTCTTGGGGTATCCACATCAGATCTATGCTTGACAAAGCATGGAGTCGAGTAAATCTAGTACGTAAACACAGATACAGGCTAAGCAGAGTAACGCTTGAAAAAATCCATTATACATTTATCCGACCAATACTGGAATATGCCTCCCCTGTTTGGGATAACTGCCCTGATTATCTTAGTGATGACATTGAAAAGGTTCAGTATGAAATGGCCCGAATAGTAACAGGTGCAACCATCAGTACGAGTAACGCGTGCCTTTTGTCAGAGACTGGCTGGGAACTCCTCTCTTCACGCCGTAGAAAACACAAGCTGTGCCAATTTTTTAAAATGATACGAGGAACTGCTCCATCAATTTTAAGAAATTATGTACGACCAATTCAGGCAAATAATTCCAGATATAACTTCAGATTTGAACATATAAGACTACCCTCGAATATTAATTATGACTATTATATGGATTCTTTCTTACCATCTGCAATTACCGAATGGAACAAACTGTCAGAAACTACAAAGAGCAGCAGTACAATCGAAGACTTCAAAAAGGAACTGAACAGTGACAATATACGTCCACCTGCCTATTTTTATCATAGTAAATGTCGTAAATCTCATATCCTCCATACCCGGTTAAGATTGAACTGCAGCCACCTAAGTGGTGACCTGACAGATAACCATGTAACAATTTCCCCCTTCTGTCTATGTGGGGAATTTGAGACAACTTACCACTATCTCTTTGAATGTACATTTTATCAAGAGCCCAGAAGAGAACTATATGACTCCCTACCAAATGTTGCCTTATCTGAGAATACACTAATGCGGGGGTCAAGAGAGCTTAGTCTTCGCGAAAACAAACAAATATTTAATGCAGTACAGACATATATTATGAGAACAAAAAGATTTCCATGATCTGCATTGGTAACAAATTGCTTTGGATTCCGGCCGCGCTATGCGGCAGCACGATGTTCCCCATTATATATGTAGTACTAAATGTCTTCCGATAACGATTATTTTGTAAGTTACTTACTTGTCACTATCCTGTATATACGTGAACTGATTCTACATGAAGAATACAGCAATATTCGCAGTGAACCCCATTGAAATAGGAATTGGCCATTGCGATTGACCCCCTCCCATGAAGCCTGACGCATGCATATTACTACGAGCATAATTTTCATCACGCAGCAAATAAATTATTGAAAACTCTGTCCCCTCTACTTTCTCACTCTCTCTCTCTCTTCTCTCTCTCTCTCTCTGCCTCCTGCTATCCCTAACACTATCTTCCGCTGTGTCCATCCCAACTTAGTTACTTCTCCTTTAAAAAATATTATTTCTATTATTTCCCGTCTGATCGATACCCCTCCCTCACTTATTGGGGAAGGGGCATGTCGCAAAAGAGGAGAAGACTTCATATAAGCCCTCGGGCTTGTTGTCTGATCCTCATTTCCATACATTATCTCTTATATGTTGTATATTTATGTCATTTGTGTATTATGTGTATTATGTTTGGATTTGGGAATAAAAATATGTTTACACTATATGGGCGAGGTCAAGGTCAAGGACACGGTCGCAAGTGAAATTGGACCCGCCCATATTGTTCCCGTGATCAGAGTAGACCCAGATACCAAATTTGAGTGGGATCGGTCGAGGTCCAGAAACATGCCTATATGAGCGTATTTGAGCGAGGTCAAGGTCAAGGACACGGTCGCACGTGAAATTGGACCAGCCCATATTGTTCCCCGGATCAAAGTAGGTCCTCACATCATATTTGATTCGGATCGGTCGAGCAGTTTTTCGAGTCTATAACACAAATACATACACACAGACAGAAGTTCCAAAACATATAATAGATAAAATACAAGACAGATAGCTCTATTAGTGGGGGTGGATAATTACATAATAACATAATAACATAAAAATCGTTCACTTTTTGATAGAAGCACCAAAATTGGCACAGATGTAGTTTAACATATTCTAGATGAGAATCTAGCTGGTTCCAGCTTTTCAGAGAGTGGAACCTGGAAAAAAATTGACCGGAAGTGGAACACCCCCTGAAAGAGACGATTTGTTTTATTTATCAGTTTTATGCAAATTATAGCAGGAAAATCAAGTATAATGTATACAAATGTATATATTTTCGTAAAGCTAAGACATAATGAAACTTTTCTGGATAAAATTGAAACTCACCATCCAAAATGGCCACCAAAATGGCCGCCGGAAGTTGAAAAATGACATTTTTTCACAAATATCTTCTAGATCAATTCATGCTGTTTGGAACTAGTTGAGTAATATGACTTTATTTTGTGTTTTGTGTATTAACTGATCATTGGAGCAATTCAATATGCAATTATTGGGGTCCTAGCCCCTTCCGATCCCTCAAAAATTCGATTTTACAGAATGAGGTACAAAATTTTACAAAAAATTACAATTGGGATTCTAGTCATATTTCAACAAGAAATGAAAAGAACATTGTAATGTAAGTGAGGCATATCATTACCTATGAATATTCCAACTCTCTGGAACCAAAAATCTTACCTTGGCTCAAAATGGCTGCCAAAATGGCCACCAAAATAGGGAAAATGGTAAATATTGCCCCAGGATGTCCTGCAATTGCTTACAAGTTGTGGTTGATGTATACAATTGGCTAATCTTTATTCTATACATTGAATACTAACATGTCTGATGCACCATGTGTCATTTTTACTATTGTCACCACTGACATCACCAGATATATTGGATTTTTCTCTCACAAACTTGACATAAATATCGGCAAACATTAACTTTTCAGGGTTCGACCATCTTTTCAAGTAAAATGCAACTACATTTGGTATCAAAGTTGTTTATTGTTTTGACCTATCTTAAATATGTCACACTACGGTGTTTATGGACTAAATTGCTCAAGATGGCTTCCAAAATGGCAACCAAATTTGTAAAAAGTTAATTTTTTAGACATATCCCAAACATTATTCTCTGCATTATCCGAAAAGGTAGCAAATTGTGACTCACTTGGTTATTATACGTGTTAGTTAATTAACTGACAACTATGTTCTATTATGTTTGTCCTAGTTCCGTATCGGGCATGACAAATTCATTTTAAAGTTGCAGTATGGAATTTTGCGGAGAACCTCTTTTGTGATTCTGGCCATATTATTGAAAGGAAATGGGCAGAACTTTGAGACGGAACTGAGACGAACCATGAGATGTGGGTATTCTGGCCCATTATGATGAAAATGTATCAAGTGGAATTTAGTGGATACAGGGTGGAAACCAAGATGGCAGCCAGGGAGTTATTCTATGATCATTGATGAGGATAATAGGTATACAGCGAGTTATTGTATGGTCATGAATAATGTGTGGGTATATAGGGAGTGCCCTGTTGGTAACAGTGGGACGTATATTTATATATGTTGTGGATGTGTTATCATTGGTGGTGTATGGGGAGTAGATGTATGATCATGGATGGCGTGTATGAGTATGGCAAGTGTGGAACTTATGAGTGGTCGTATGTGCGGGTATTGGTATATCTGGAAGGGCTCACCATTGGTGATGTGCATATGTATAGCCGTGGATTGATTCTATGGTCATGGATATGGCGAATATGTATACATGTAGTGGCTATATGGTCCATGGTGAGGTGGATAGGTATACAATGAGTGACTGTATGATCGTGAATGTAGTGAATATAGAGTATACATAGAGTGACTATATGGCCATGTGTCGGGTGTAGGTGTATACCTGGTATTCATACATGGTGACTCGTGGCTGTATCGTCATTTGTGGTATGTACGGGTATAACTAAGTATGGCTGTATGACCAGGTGTACGTGTATAAAGTGTGTGACTATGTTGTCATTTGTGTTGTGTTTATGTACATATGGAGTGACTGAGGTAATGGGTGGGTTGTACATGTGTACCTTGGGTGGCTATCGCTTTCCACAATAACTCAAGGATATGTTAATCAATGGAGAGGTCATGTCAGAGAGTACTCCATCTTAATGGTGTTTATGTACATGGGGGGGGGGGGGGACGTTAAGCACGGAAAGTCTGACCCATGACCACGGATGACCATATAGCCACGCGTCACAATACAGGCACACCGGGTATACTCCTAAACATGACCCATAACCATATAGTCACCCCTTGTATACCCACTCATCTCACCATTGACCATAAGGTCATCCCCTGTATACCTATTCTCCAAACACATGGTCAAATAGAAAATCAATATATACATCAACACCACAACAATGAGGCACCTGGTATACTCCTTCACCTGACCTATGGCCATATATTCACCCCGTGTGTACAGGTCTATTCAAAACATTCATACACGATCATGGTCAATCCTTGTATACATATTCACCTCAACATTGGCCATGTCACTCCCTGTATCGATATTTGTCACACCATAGCCGCATGGTCACTCAAGATATACTAGTACACCCAGCCATGTCAGTATAGTCACTCCATGTATGCATATGCACCTTATCCATGTCCATATAGCCACTCGCTATATACACACATATCCCTCGCCCATGACAATAAAGCAACACATGTGTATACTGGTATAACCTAAACATGACCATACCGTCACGAGTCACCAAACAGGAACACCAGGTATATATACTCACGTCTGACACATGACCATTTAGCCCCATGTATAGATGTCCATTTAAATGATTACATTTATGACCATACAGTCACTACTTGTATACCTACATGTACTCATCTCACAATTGACCATACAGTCACTACCTGTATACCTATTCGACACACATAGTCATAACAATCACTCGATATACATATGCAGCCCACCCTAGACCATAGATTCACTCCATGCATACATGTAAACCTCACTAATGGCCATGCAGCCCTTCCAGATATACACACGCCCACTCGAACAATCCATACTTGCATATACACCTCACACATGACAATTCAGCAATTCACTGTATAATCATACACGCCATCCATGATAATACAGCTAATCCCTATACACCCACCAATGATAATACATCCACGAGATATATAAATATACATCCCACCCGTTGCCACAAGGACACTCCCTCTGTACCCACACGCTCGATAATGTCCACCCAGCTTACTCCAGGTATTCCAATTCAATCATGACCGTGCAGTCATTCCATGTATACCTATATACATTACCCGTAACCATAAAATCACACCCTATTTATCCACACACCCCATCCATGATCATACAGACAACACATGTACATCCCACCCATGACCTTACAGTCACTCCATATATACATAATCAACACATAGATGACCATGTAGCTGTATCCATACGCCACACCAATGCCCATACAGGCACACCTAATTCACCCGTACTGGATATACACAATCATACACCATACAGTCACTCCATGCATACCGATTCACCTCACACCTGACCATGACCTCTCCCTGTATACCTAGATGCATCTTACAATGGACAACCCATTCATAACCATATAGTCACTCATTGTATACCTATTCACATAAGTCATGACATACTCCCTGTATACCTATTCACCTCACGTATGATCATAGAGTGACTCCCTGGCTACGATATTTTTAGCATAATGGACCAGAATAGCCAAATAGTATGGTCCATCTCAGTTCTGTCGCAAATTTCTGCCCATTTCCTTTCAATAAATATGGCCAAAATCACAAAAGAGGTCCTAAATTAAATACTTTAAAATGAATTTGTCTTGCCCCATACGGAACTGGGACAACCAGAATAGAACATGTAGTTGTTAGTTAATTAACTAACACGTATAATAACCAAGTGAGTCACATTTTGCTACCTTTTCGGATAATGCAGAGAATGTTCGGTATATAATTATGTAAAAAATTAAAATTTAACAAATTTGGTTGCCATTTTGGAAGCCATCTTGTGCAATTTGGTCTATAAACACCGTAGTGGGACACCAAAACAATAATCACCTTTCAATCCAAAGATAGTTACATTTTATCTGAAAAAATGGTCCAAACCTGAAAAGTTAATTTTTGCCAATATTTATGTCAAGTTTTTGAGAGAAAAGTCCAATATTTTTGACGATGTCAGTGGTGACAATAGTAACAACTAACCATTGTGCATCAGACATGTTAGTATTCAATGTATTGAATCCAGAATAGCCAATTTTATACATCAACCACAACTTGTAAGCGATTGCAGGACACGCTGGTGTAATATTTACCATTTTTCATATTTTGGCGACCATATTGGCAGCCATTTTGAGCCAAAGTAAGAATTTTGGTTCCAGTGATTTGGAATATTCATAGGTAATGATATGCCTCACTTACATTATAAAGTTCTGTTCATTTCTTGTTGAAATATGACTAGAATCCCAATTGTTATTATTTTTTTTTATTTTATACCGCATTCTGTAAAATCGAATTTTTGAGCGATCGGAAGGGGCTAGGACCCCAATAATTCCATATTTAAATGCTCCAATGATCAGTTAATATACAAAACACGAAATAAAGTTGCATTACTCAGCCAGTTCCAAACAGCATGAATTGATCTAGAAGATATTTGTGAAAAAATGTCATATTTTCAACTTCCGGCGGCCATATTGGCGGCCATCTTATGAAAATTTAGATATGTTTTGGCCCAAATGAACCGTGGTCACCTCCCAACTATAATTGCATTGAGAAACTGTGAGAAGATGCGATTTTCACAAGAAAAGGCTGGCATAAACCACCCAACCCAAAACTGAGATTTTCAAAAAGGTCAAGGTCAAATTGAAGATCAAGGTGACCTACAAAATCTGGAACCAGCCAGTTTAGTGATACTCACCAACCACTAAATAAACTCTGAAAGTTTGGCGCTTCTATCACAAAGTGAACGATTTTGCAACTACCCCCCCCCCCCCCCCCCACTATATATATATAGTCTACGCTCAGGCTTTCCGAAGTCCAGCGCTATGAATTTTCACTATTGTTAACCGGATATTGACTCGTGGAAATGTTGGGCCTGCAAAACGCGTTATTTTTCAAACTAGCTGGCGACTTTGTGAATTTTGATAGGCGTAACACAGGTTATTGAATAAGCATAGAAAGGCAGTGTAATTCATCGAAATTAATGACAAGTGGTGCAAATTTCAACTTAATGCATAGTTTGTTGTGTTTATCTTTGTATACTTTCACAAAATTGGCAGTTTGAACCATGTACCATGGCAAATATTAGCCATAGTTTTACTCGTATAGAACGATTAAATGGGAAGATAAGCGACTCGATCAGGAGAGAACCCAAACAATTATCAAAAATCGTGGTTTTTGTCGTTGTTATGACTCGCACAATGAAAGTTTCGCTATTAACACGCTCATTGGTGACACAGATTGTGATGGGATTGAAAATAACTAATCGAATTATCACGTAGATGCCTCAAAATTGCGTTTTAACTGTCAAAATGTCGTAAAAATGTATAATTTCGATCATCAGGAACCGTCACAAATCAGTCAAGAACCATCACAAACCGGCGATAGAACGATTTCCGATGTAACAGTTCCTACACAGTGGCTGGTACGATGAAGCTTACTATATAGATAAATCAAAGTTTAGCATGCAGTTGAACATAAATGTGGGACAAAATTTAATACTTATTCATTTGTCGAAACAACGATAGTTTATTACAAGCGCTTCTTAATTTATTATTATGTCATTTGGCGATAAAAAACACTCGTCTGATCCGCTAAATTATAGCGATTCAAACGCAGACCGAGAGAATTGTGGGGAAAAGGTCACCTTCTTGTAGTTGGGGAAAGATAAAGAGAGATAGAGAAAAAGGGAGAGAGAAAGAGGGGGAATTTTTAATCACTTTGGGCAGTAAATTATTTTTAGGTCAATTATGCTGTAACTTGGCTATAGGCGTTACCGGTCCCATTGTAATCTGCATATCAAAATTAAAATATGAGATATTTATGTAACATGTACACAAATCTTTTTGTGATATTAGTATAGTACTATATATTCTTTGTGTCAACGACCGTGCATATTTGCTGATAGTTGTAACAATTTGCACGTAAAACGTCTCCGGCAGATAAAAACTCGTATCAACTTTCTGTGATTTACAGAGATCAGATACACCCAGATCAAATTCCCTAGACCAAAAAGGTAGCTCTTCCCTGGATATAACAATAAAGTATATGCCCCGGCATACCTCTTACAACGCCTTTGTTCCACTTTTTGGTCGGCTGGTGTCGGCATGAAGATCAAAATTATTTATGGCCATAACCAAAATATCTATAATAATATATTCGTCTTATCATGATAGCGATGATACACCACGGATTGTCTTACAGTTGTGATCTCATTCCTCTTTACAATGTGTTTTGAGACTTTAATGAAATTTTACCACTGACATTGACGACAGGAAGGAATTGGTTTCTCAGCTGGTTGGTTGGGTTGACAATGATTAACCAGTTGGAATGAGGTTGAGGTTGAAATATTCCAAATCTATGGGGGTGTTTATTGAGTTTTCAACTCTTGTGTTTAGTCTACAATGTTGGGAATGCAGTTGGAAACCCCACACTAAGACCGTCACAATAAAAGTACAATAGCATGCACCGCCACGACACAGGCCCCTAGGGAAAAATACCACAAATACCACCATATACTTACCATGCAGCCACGGTGATAAAATACGCCCGTGGTCCTGAAATTGCATTTCAGAAAGATTCCACAACATGAAGTTATCAGCCGAAAACCAATAATATTAAATATCTAATTGAACAAGACAGTCAATGACTGTGAAGTCGCCCACCTGCCTGCAAAGACTGAGAAAACTGGGACTCTGACGACTATAACAGTCAGTACTTGTCAAAATGACGTAAGACAAGTAGTTATAAACAGAGAGATAGCTGGAGGATCTTCGTTGAGCAGGAGTCTTCACCTTGAAATTTCTAATTGCACACCACTGACAAATCTCCAACCCTTACCCGTATTAAACAAGACAACCAGACCACAGTTCTAAGTTCAAAAAAATTCTTTTGCATGTCCCTCTAAGGTTGGAATTTTAGAACTGGTACTTCAAGCTCTCCAACTTTTGGAAATTTTCAACCTGACATCCACCATAAAGTTAAAGTTGTGGCTAACCTGGCGTCCCCCGTACAGTTAAAAGTTGTGGCCTGCCGGACATCTCCCATAAAGTAAAAAAAATGTGGCTATTGGTCTAACAATTTAACCGGAAGTAGGAAAATATGGAATGTTGGTCTAAAAACATAACTATGAGAACAATTCTAACCTATGTTTGGTGAGAAAATCAAATTTACAACTAATGTTGTTATCAGGCATGAACTTTACAACTGTTGAAAATTACACTTCCTCCCCATAGCCCCTAACATTGCCTTCATATACCCAGCCATGTCAGCTTAGAAACCATTAGCAATCTATATATTATTATACTAGTACCAAACTTGAATTCAACGGCATAGATACAGGTAGGGTGGGTGGGGAGAGGTAAATCTCTTATCTCTGCCCTATTCTGCCCCTATTTGATCCAATGTAAATCCCAATATATGAGATCCATTCATCTAGTAATTTCAAATGGTATATTTTAAGAGTTGAAGTGAATTCTTTTTCCTCAAAACAAGTTAAAAAAATTTGGGAAGGGTTATCGCCCTTGCTGGCACCACTGATACATTTTCCTTGAAATTATCAGCATAATAGATCTACACCTCATTAGCATAGACGAAAAGAGTTAACAGCCTATATACACATAATATTTTAACATCTGTTACATCTATAACTGATAATCAAAAATATAACAGTAATCCATATACCAGTACCCAACCTGAATTCAAAAGCTCAAATAATTATTTTTCTGCCCCTATGCACATCATACAAAGAGCTCTCACTATCATATCCAATGGTTTAGTTATTTCAGAAGATATGTTTAGCCCTTTCATGATGGGAGCGGTGTTGGCACAACATTAAAGACCCTGTGTCAATGCATTGTCTCATATATGCAAGTCGACCATTATTTTCTATATATTTTTTTGTTAATTGAACAAGCAGTTCAATCTAAACCATTTTTGTGTTATAATTTGTTTTAAGAGTTATGTCCCAGACTCCGCCCATATTTGATCCATTTTAATAAATCTGTACCCCAGTCACCCAACGCCCCTCCATACAAAATAGAAGCTAAATTGTTTTAAGAACTACTATGAGGAATAGAGTTATGGCCCTGGTTTCACAACCCGGTGACCTGATTTGAACTAAACTGAATGTCTCACAGGAATATCCACACCTAATATGAACCCATTCGGTCTTATGGTTCTGGAGAAGTTGATTCTTGACGGACTGGCAGATGGACGAACGGATGGACTGGCGAGGAGTGACGACTATAGCTCCATGAGAGACTTCGCCAAGGTCTCTGGTGAGCTAAAAAGGGCCCATAAGTCTGCTGAGAATCATTGGACAAATCGTCGATTCTGTGGGGAATAACTCTATATCTTAAAGATGCATTTTTAGTTTGAATTCTGATAGCCATAACAGGGGAAATCTTTCTATGATTTCAGCTGTTTTCTATTTCTCTATAGGCATCTTATGACACACAGACGTTTCAAATGCTGATGAATTATAGTATTTTAATCATATTTTATGGCATAGATTGTTATTATAACTGTATACCAAGGCACAAAATTGGTGAGTCGAAAATTAAGTGGGCCTTTAATTATCAAGGGTTTGGAGATCCTGAGTACTCTAATCAATGGAAACATGTAAACTTAAAAATACATAATCGATGGTCCCCATATCATCCAGTTACAACAACAACGGAATTTCACCAAAAGCTGATTTAGTTATCCAAATTAGTTTATTACCAATTAAAAAGCTTGATTTCACTTTGCAAACTCCGGAGAGAAAATCTCAACACACCGTGTTTTCTATACCAATGGCAAAACCTGAAGAAAGAAAAAATGAAAATAATATGGCTCTACTGAAGACATTAGATCACTATCCCCAGTTATACATGCAGAAATGATCAACAAAACCAGGAGTCAAATGATCAACAAATCGGAGTCGAGTTTGATAACAACATTTATTCCCAGTTAGCAACACCACAATGGTAACAGAAACAAAATGACATGTAAACATCATATAACCATTCATGAATAAAACTAATAATGATAGATAACTCTACAATACAACAGAAAATAACAAGACATTTGAAAAGTTAAATGGTATGAGTTATCATTTTGTTGCAATACAAACTGTTGCCACATTCACTGAGACACAGGCCTCAAAATATGGTGCTGGACATTTGCACAATTACAGTAATGCCCTAATTAATCGACCTCTTAATCACAGCAGAATTATGGGTAACTTTTCAGGATTTAGTCGGAAATATGGCTTGTTGCCATTCATTGGAAAGCTCTCAGTGAGAGCTTTCCGATGAATGGCAACAAGCCATATTTCCGACTAAATCTATTATATATTTTGGAAGATCTGTGTGTGTGTGATCGCGATGAACTCGAAAACGGCCGACCCGATTTCGATGAAACTTGGTATGTGGGGATACTTTCGGCCGGGAACTGGCATAGGCATATTAATTTACCCGTGCGACGCGACCTTGACCTTCAAAACTCATATATCCGGATCCGGCGTGATTGTCACCCGATGCAGGGAGGATAACTCTATATTCATAAGTCGACGAACGTAAGCAATTTGCAGGCAATTACGCATCGTGTATTTATCCCAAAATTATAACATTTACAATATATATTGTCAATTTGCAGGCTATTAAGAATCGTGTATCTATCCCAAAATATATCATTTACAATTTCTGATATTAAAATTTTGTTACAGCTGATATTCTTAGGTCTATTGTCGATAGATTTATTTTATTGTATATTCACACCACGCATAGGCTCAAGTCGTTTACAGTTACCCCGCTGGTAAAAGTTCGCTAAATTATTATCATATTTATGGTCTGGAATCTCATCCAAGAATCCATTTAGCTGAAATGGCTTCCATGTACGAATCTACCGGTGGCCCCCAAGCCGTGAATGCCAACAACATCGACACACAATGCTAATTTATCTTTACGTTGAAGCTTGATAATTAATGAGCGTGTGTATTAATGAGCGTGTGTATATGAGGCGCGTTTATATACTTGAGTGGAAATCAAATCGGGTAAAACTGGCGGATTTTTACGGACGAAATTTGAAACATAGGGTATCTCGGTATCCGCTGGGCCGATTTCCACCATTTTTGGGGTGTTGGTGTTGGTGTTGGAAAACTGCCAGACGGATTTTGACGAAATTTGATACTTAGTGGTAATTTTTTCCAGGGAGTGTTTTGGACAGGTCAAATCGTGACACCCACCTGACCTTGACCTTCAAAATGGTCAATTCAAGGTCAAAGCCCGGAAGAAGTCGGGTCACCTTCTAGTCGTATATTTTGTCGGAAGTATGGCTTGTTGCCATTCATTGGAAAGCTCTCAGTGAGAGCTTTCCAATGAATGGCAACAAGCCATATTTCCGACTAAATCCTGAAAAGTTACCCATAATTCGGCTGTGGTTAAGAGGTCGATTACTTAGGGCATTACTGTAGGTAACCAGAGGTGAATTTAGTGACGCTGCCCCGCATAGTGGGCTTGCATCACTAAATTTAATTTTTTAATTTCTTTAGAAAGTTTGTTTTCTTTTTAGTTTAGTTTCCCTATATCCCCAAAGAGGCAGATGACACAATGTATAATCGAGGCAGCCAATGGGTGCACATCACCATATGGGAATTTACAACTATGTCTAGGTCTCCCATTGCAGATGAGGTCATGCAGCAAGCCTGATTATAGCGTGCCTGTTTTGCAGAATGAGGTCCACATAGGGTGAATTTTGTGATGTTATCCCATAGTGGGCTAGTATCGCCAAATTCACCCTCTGGGAACTTCATTCTGCATGGTCTCATCTGCTATGGGAGATATAGACTCAGATTTTAAGTTCCCAAATGGTGAATATTGTGATATACACCCATTGGGATCCTCGATTATGCAATGTGTCATCTGCTAATTTGGGGATATAGAGAAACCTAACTAAACAAGAAATAGAATCTATGTGAAGAAGTTTCTATAGAAATTTGATAATAAAGAAACTTTCCAAAGATGAGGCCAAAGCAGAATGAAGTCCCCAGAGGGTGAATTTAATGATGACAGCCCGCTATGCAGGATAGCGTCACCAAATTCACCCTCTGGGGACCTCATTCTGCAAATGACAGGCACACTAAACTCAGGCTTGCAGAATGCAGTATGAGATAACAAGAGGATGAATTTGGTGATGCTATCATTCTGTGAATTCACCCTCTGGAGACCTCATTCTGTAAATTACCAGCATCATATTTTGAGGCCTGGTCTATTTTGACATGAAGTTCTCATTAAAGGGGTACTGTACACTAAATCCAGCCAATTATGGGACATCTCCTTTTATAGTACACAGAATTTAATATGCAACAAATGAATGAATTTGAGCCATGGATTAGTGCAAACTACAACTCATTTGCTCTATTAAAAATGCAAACAACACCGTAATTATAATGAAAATGAATATATGGCTGGAGTCATAAATTCATTTTCATTATAATTTTCATTTTGTTTGCATCGTTAACCCTTTACCCAACAGAAGGGCCCTATGCCAATGCATTCTCTTATATATGCGAGTCGACCATAGGTCGCCTCGCATATATAAGAGAATGCATTGGCTTAACACATTAAAAATTATAAAATTGTTAAAGAATGTAAGAAAAAATGGTCAAAAGTGTTAAAAAAAAGATTTTTTTTAGGCCAATGCATTCTCTTATATATGCAAGGCGACCTATGGTCGACTCGCATATATAAGAGAATACATTGGCACAGGGCATAACTGTAACTATCACAATGTGGTCAAGGAGCCGGTTCCAATGATATCCATATTTGTATGGTTCTATTGAGACAGACCGAAGATATTTTAGGCTGTTGAAGCTTTATTTGGCCGGTTTTGGCCGGTTTGTTGGGTAAAGGGTTAATAGAGCACATGAGTGCATTTTGCACTAATGCACGGCTCAAATTCATTCATGTCTTGCATATTTTACATTGAGTATAAAAGGAGATGGTACCATACATGGCCAGATTTAGTGTACAGTACCCCTTCAATAAACTAAATTAAATGGTTGGATTGTAATGATGTCATATTAAGATATTGTATTGATTTTGGCCATCCAAATTTATTTGTTTCTCAAGTAATCCGTCATTGATTTTTGAGAGCCTCATTGATCAATTTTATTGCAAGCAATTTTTGTAAAACAAAATTCCATGGCCATTTTTAGCATTATCATAACTGATTCAGAGTTGTGAAAAGCTAAACAAGCATATTGGCCTCAGTAGAAGACAAAGATTAAAGGTACTCAATCCGATCAGACAGTCCCCATATCATCAAGTTACAACAACAACATTTCTTCAAAATACGCTTTTGTTATCAGAAATTGATTAATTACAACAAAATAATGCTAACCGCTGTCAACTCTGGTATAAAACTTCCCAAAATGTGTTACATGTATTTATCAACATGTTGTTCAATGAAATATCGCTGTATTGTCATTTGAGGATCATAAAATTTGGCCGTATTATCACTTTATTTTAGAGTTATCCATCTTCATCTGCAATTTTGTCAGAGACCTTCCATTTGAGGGCTCTTTTCTGGGCCACAAATAATTAAACATTTTGAAAATTTCAAAAATCGATATCTGATCACTCTGAGCTTTGATGATAAAGTTTCTTTATTCATCGACTCGAATAAAATATTTTTTACCCCCGAAGCCAAAGAAATTGTAATTTGGAAACGTTATTTCGGATTATGCATCTTTAATAAAATTGACATGTATAATAAATGGCACTAGGGAGAGCCTATTTTAGATACTAACCCTGTCAGTTATTTAACTGAAAGTCATTTACTGGAACAGGCATGCCACAATCAAACCAACGTCATAAACTATTGTTAAGATAAACCCTTACAGGGAGGATTGGTCAAGGGGATGATGGCTGAATATTCTTTCAAATATTAGTCAAGTTTAAAGGTACTCAGTCCGGTCCGACAGTCCCCATATCAGCAAGATGGTTATCAGATATCAATTTTTTAAATTTGTTATTTCCTCCAGATATGTACTTTCTGGCGGCCTGGCAAATATACGTCTCGGACCAAATTGCGGACGAAGATGGATAACTAAAAAATCAGGTGGCTTTGTGTGTTTGATATTAGACAAACCAGCAAAATTTCGTTGAACAAAATGTTTATAAATAACACGTTTTGGGCAATTTTATATTATAGTTGACTGTGGTTAGCATTATTTTTGGGCAATTAATCAATTCTGATAACAGAAGCAGCATTTAAAAAAAAGTTGTTATTGGTGGAATCTGATGATATAGGGACCATCGAATCGGATTGAGTACCTTTAATTATAGCTCCATGTAAGCATATTCAAGCCACTCAACACCTTGATTGTTTTGAATAAAAATTAATAATAAAAACCTCTCTCCCTCGCTGATATGAAGGTTAAATTGCCTGAAAAACAACTGACTTTGGATGGCCTTAATATTTTATATGATGATTAGATGTTGCCATTAAAAATGGACATGTCTTTGCCAGATACTTGTGCGTATTTTGATGGATATGGTTAATGGATGGACAGAACGATGGGAAGCGCAAACACAAAATAAACATAATAATAAATAAATTGAAAATCATTGTCACATAGTACATCAAGTTCCATTCAAATCTGGTCTTCCAGAACAAAGAATAAAAACATAGAGAATACAATAATAAATGCAACAAAAGACCTATGATCATAGGTTGTTTATTGAACTTATTATCTGAAAATTTCCATTCAATAGATAGGACAATTTCTGAACTTATATAATCTGTTGTCTGCCTATTTTTCCTCAATATCCCTCCCAATGAATAATAGACCATTCCAATGCATACTTTTATAAACTAAGTGGGAGAATTCATTCAGTATAGAATAGGTTAAACCTTGTCATCTCAATCAAAATAATAAAAGATGCACGTTCAGCATTAACATAGTTATGTCGAACGTGTCATCCCTTCATCGTATAGTTTAATCTAATTTGATCCGGAGAAAGTTACCTTCGGTCCTGTTATTCTACACCAAGCTTGAATTTAGTGTGTCTGACACTTACAGAATGAGGTCCTCATAAGGTCCACATGTCGGGCTAACATCACCAAATTCACCCTACGGGAACCTCATTCTACTGCGACCTCAACTGCTATGGTAGACCTAGGATCAGATTGAAGTTCTCAAGTTGAAGTTAGTGATGTTCATTCATCAGTCACCTCGATTAAGCATTTTATCTTCTGCAAATGATGGAAACTGAAACCAATGTTAATTTGAAACTATAGATACTTCCCAGGAGATGAGGCTCGGGTAGAATGAGGTCAGAGTGTGAAATAGATAGTAACGTTAGTCCATTGAGTGGAGTAGCATCAATAAATTCACCCTCTGGGGGACCTCATTCTGAAAATGACAGACATACTATTGCAAGGCTTTCACACATATATGACGGCAATCACAGCAGTCAGAATTGATCTGAGACAAACTGAGTTCTTGATCATAATGGTAATAAATAAATGAATTTAAAATGGCATCATTTAAATTGATGTCAAGTGATTTCTTTCTGGGAAGGCGGCCGTTGTATGCTATTTCTCTTTATTTCTTCAACCAACCACTCAATACCTTCATTGATTCCATCTCTGAAATGAAGAACATGAATTGAGATTAAAAAAAGGGCCAAAAATTAACATACATATTGAATTGTCTGCATATCATTGAACTTCTAGTTTTTTTGGATATTGAAAATAAAATGCATTTTTCCCTCAAAACTAAATTGCAATTCGGCAGAACACTTTTAACTGTGTAATTACGTCAGGAAACCGAGCTTATTCCACAAAGATACATAATTCGAATTAATGCTTGCAAATTACTATTTCCTTGGCTTCGGGGGTAAAAAATATTTGATTCGAGTCGAGGAACCCAGCCATCAAAGCTCAGAGTGATCAGATATCGATTTTTGAAATCTATTATTTTTCACCACCGATAATTAATAGTGGCCCAGTAAACAGTCGATGAGAAGACGGTTTCGGACAACATTGCAGATGAAGATGGATAACTCTAAAATCAAGTGGCTTTTTTTGTGTCAAATATTTGACAAACGGCAAAATTTAGTTGTACAAAATGTTGATAAATAACAGGTTTTGGCCAATTTTATACTACAGTTGACTGTGGTTAGCATTATTTTTGGGCAATTAATCGATTCTGATAACTGAAGCGGCATTTGAAAAAAAATTGTTGTTGATAGAATCTGATGATATGGAGACCATCGAATCCGATTGACTACCTTTAACCACTTCACTGCTAAATGACGTTATGACATCGTGTACTGGGCTGTTGACGGTATTGCCATTTTCCAGTGGAAAAATAAAATGGGAATATCACAAGAACCATAAAACTAACTCAGTTCAAAGGTTATTATCATTCACAATTGCGGAACATCATACACTGTTTGAAACTGTGAGATACAGTTATTCACATGCACCAATATCTAAGTTCCAGTTATGAACAATGGCCTACTGCAAGTGTGCTGAAGTAGGTCCGTAGGTACTACAGGCATATAGCACACAATGTGCACTTTTACGTCCGCAATTGTTACGGACATCAGTGCAGCGAAGAGGTTAATTATTATTAACATTCCCATTCACCAAATATTATTAATTCAATTTATTACATGATCCTACTCTTATTCAATTCAATAAACCCATTCTATCAATTGTGTTATGCAATGTTCATTGCATAACAGAAAATAGTGCCGGGTGTACCAAAATGTATTATTGTTACGCAAACATGACCCTTGATTTCCACAGGGTTTGTCGTTTGTTTTTTTTCTCCAACAATTAACTCTAATGAGGGAAGAGCTTGAAAAGATATTTCTTTAAATTTATAACATTAAATATGTCAAAGAGTCTTTATTTATCTGGAACTATTTCTTTATGTGGGCAAACAACATATAGTTACATGAAATGTCATTGGAGGCCTTATATGAGCCGATGTTAGTTTCATATCACATTTGTGATTTAAGTATGCTTTATCAAGTTTTTGGATCCTGTAATAAATAGAATCTACAACTCGTCCCCAGTTTATAGCGAATTTACAAAACTGGTCCAGTAAAACAGGTCTGGACCTCACCAAATGAATTCCACTATAAACTGGGGATGAGTTGTAGATCCTCTACATTTAAAATTTGTTTAATTTGTATAATAGATCACCAGTAAAAAGTTAATTCAAGCAAAATGTCTACACTCAATACATATTAATTGTAATTCATTCAAAAACAAGATTTAGATAAACAATGAATATGCCAAATTTTGAGGCATCATTCCTGTTCCTGGACGAGAAGACAAAACAAAAAACTTCTCTGTTTCCAATAACACTGGGATAATTTTTCAGACAGACAGGCAGGGATTTTAAAAAAACCTTGAATAAAAACATGTTGTCCCTTGTTCATTCACTCTGCAGTAAGATCTCTACCAATGTTGAGCTTAATAACCCACTTATTGGGATTGTGAAAACGATAAATATTCACATTGACACTCTAACAGGTAGCTATATAGACTAGCTTTCAGGAGAAAATTGAAAAACCTATTGAGGCAGGCAAGAAAATCTCAGCCAGACAGGGTATCGAAAACAAAGAGGTTTTTTTTTTGGCCTATGTCGAGTTATGTCGATCAATTGTTCACTGTGTGCCAAGGATGTTTATGTCATGAATTTGATGCCGCTTGATACTAGATTTAGAGGGACCGAGTATTTGTTATGTATTTCTTAAAATCGCTTTGTTCTTAGTGGCAAATATTTGGCATATAGTATGGTATTTATTTGATCTGTTCTATCTCTGTTAATAATGTATGGTGTTTTATGAACTTGGTCCAATAAGTACACGGTATTACTTTAAATACCGATGTGAATAGATAAGACCAATTAAAAAAGACCTGTATTTCTGGTGACCCACCCCCTATTCTGGCGCCCCTGACCATTTTCATTTTATTGATTTTGCAAAATTAATACGCATCCGATTTTATTTTCCATGTAAACTGTTTCATTTCTGTGTAAAACGGACACATCACTTGTACTGTAAGCGGAAATTATACCACACTTCAATTAGGTCACAGCCAAATCAAACTTAATTTTACATCTTTATGTTTTATTCAATAAAACAATAAATTACACTATATTCTAATATTATTTTTATTATTTTATAGTACATTAAAAACAAGGAAAAGCTGTCTGGGGGGGGGGGGGGGGGGGGGGGTATTCATATTTATTTTGAGCAAAGTTAAAAATAAAATATAAAAAATAAAATAAATTTAAAAGCCACACCCCTCCCCCTCCCCAATCCCCCCACCCCTATTTTTTTCTTGCATGTCACAAGCATATATTTTTTTGGCATAATGATAATGTCAGTTAAGTTTACCCTTTCAATGCTGACACCCCACACATCTTATATTCTCTAATCTGAGACATAGTTTCATCTGTCAAAAAGATGTTTCTGAGTGATCCAACAGTCGCACAGCTCTGAAAATTAAAAATATCAGATACCATTTACATACATATTTAGGAACACAAATCCATTGTAAGGCCAAATATGGTTTATTATCTGTTTCTCGAACACTTTTGTTTCAAAATTGGCAGGCAGACAGGTTTTTATATTTAATTTTACCTCCAAAATTAGCTAGCAGACAGGTTTTTTCCCCCACTCTATACAACTAAAATTTCCCATCAGGCTTATATTTATATCTTTAAATATATGCTTTAAAAATATTGTTGGGCATGAAAAATGACTTCTAATGATTGAGTGTTAATGCAATTTTAATGTAGCAGTCTGTTGTTATAACCCAAAGACATACAGTATAAAACAACAAAAAAGAAAACATTAAAGGCCCACTTAATTTTTTTTATAGCGGTTTTAATATATGTTTATATATACGGTTTTAATAACAAAATGTTCACAGTTTATAACACAGGATAAGTTGATAAAAAAAAAAAATTTGGAGCTTCCTCTTTCAAATAGTATATAATATGGCATACATTTTATATGTGATCCGTGAGTTCGAAAATTAAGTGGGCCTTTAATACCAGAAATAACATAGGGATATATCAAATACAAGTTGAAATCTAAAATCTAAAATTCTAAAAATATGCCAGTACATTGTCTTATATACGCAGGTCTCCCAGAGGGAGCACCGCACAAGCCTTGAAATAGGGTGTCTGTCATTTGCAGAATGAGGTCCCCAGAGGGTGAATTTAGTGATGCTACCCCGCATAGTGGGCTAGCATCACCAAATTCACCCTCTGTGAACCTCATTCTGCTGAGGTGTAAGCAGAATGAGGTCCCCAGAGGGTGAATTTGGTGATGCTAGCCCGCTATGAGGGGTAGCATCACTAAATTCACCCTCTGGGGACCTCATTCTGCAAATGACAGACACCCTATTTCAAGGCTTGGCACCGCATACATGTATATAATAAATACACTGGCTTACAAGGTCAAAGTAAATATTCTAGGCCAATTTCATTCTCTTATATATGTGAGGCTCCCTATGGGAGACTTGTATATATAAGAGAAGGCATTAGCAGTGTCATGAAATGGTTAATTAAACTGACCTGCAAATCTTGTTTGTTGGCCAGAATCAGTAAGGGAACTCCAAACAGAGCCGAGTTGATGATCATTTTATCTGCAACATTAAAAAGAGAAATTTACATTCTTTATATAATTTGAAAGTGTCAATGACAATGTAGCTCAACTTGGGAAGTAGTTTATTTTTTGCTGAGCATTGAGTAGAATGATAAAGAAGGAGGAAAGCCAAAAAGTTACAGTAAAGGTCAGGCTAGCATCACCAAATTCACCCACTGGGGACCTCATTCTGCATGGCCTCATCTGCTATGGGAGAATATAGACTCAGTTTCCAAATGGTGAATATTGTGATGTACACCCATTGGGAACCTCGAATATGCAATGTGTCGTCTGCCAATTTGGGGATATAGAGAAACAAAACTAAAAAAGAAATAGAATCTATGTGAACAAGTTTCTATAGAAATTTGATAATAAAGAAGCTTTCCAGAAAAGATGAGGCTCTAAGCAGAATGAGGTCCCCAGAGGGTGATTTTAGTAATGCTAGACCGCTTTTAGTACTCACCAAAGGCATCCTTTGATTCTTCAAACCTCTCTCTGTCTGATGAGTCTATTATGTAGATAAGTCCATGTGACTCAGCATAGTACTGAAATTAATTTCAAGGTCGATTAGTCACACCAGTCTCTTTAAGGCCCACTTAATTCTCGAATGCCCAGATAACATATGTGACCCGCCATATCAAATCCAGTCGGGTTTTTTTTACCCTGTGCCAATGCATTCTCTTATATATGCGAGTCGACCATAGGTCGCCTCGCATATATAAGAGAATGCATTGGCCTAACAATTTTTTACAATTTTAATAATTTGTTCTTGTATTCTTTAACAATTTTATAATTTCACCCATACAGAGCCCCAGACAAACATGAGCAGACGACACTCTTCTAGGTGCTTCTATATATGTGTGGGGCTCCCTGCAGGGTAATGGATGTTTTTTTATTTTATGTCCTAAAAATTGTAAGAAACATTTATTTAAAAAACATGATCAAAAATTGTTAGGCCAATGCATTCTCTTATATATGCGAGGCGACCTATGGTCGACTCGCATATATAAGAGAATGCATTGGCACAGGGTAAAAAAATCCCGACTTCCGACTGGATTTGATATGGCGGGTCACATATATAAAATATATACCATATTATATACCATTTGAAAGAGGAAGCTCCAAAACATTGTATTATCAACTTATCTAGTGTAATAAACTGTGAACATGTTGTTTTTGTTGAGTTAGCATTGTGTATTTGTGCTTAATTTTCATCTGGATTGTAGCGCAGTGTATTTTTCTCAATGGAGGGGGAATAACTCTATATCTTAAAGATAGAGTTATTCCCCTTCCACTGAAATTGCATTGTTAGTTTGAATACTTTGCATTCTGGGAGCCATAACGGGGGACATCTTTCTATGATTTCAGCTGTTTTCTGTTTCTCTATTGGCAGACGTTTCAAATGGTGATGAATTATAGTCATATCTTATAGCATAGATTGTTACTAAAACTGTATATCAAGGCACTATAAAAAAATTAATCAATGACTTGAAAATTAAGTGGTGAACATCCATACCAAATTTCATTGAGATCTAACAACCTGTGGCTGAGATATCTGTTAAAAAAAAACGCTATTTCCAAGATGAATAACTCTAGAACGGAAAACGGGAACAAAACGATTGAAGACTCCTCATAGTAGTCAACATACATACAAAATTTCATTGAGATACGACAACCACTGAGAAGGCTGATTGGATGGACAGGCAGAAGGAAGGATGTACAATCAGACGCATGTAATCCAGTATACCCATCATTTGCTTCTGTCATGGAGGTATAATACAATGTAAATTGACTTCTTGTTAGCAGTTAACAAGCCAGACATGCTGCAAGTTTTTAGAATACAAGCCAGCAAATAGTGTGTCTGTCATTTGCAGAAAAAATGCGATCCCCAAAAGGTGAATTTAGTGACGTCATTTGGATTATTGGTAAGGCCAAACAAAAAAGATAGTATGTTTCCGATAACGAAGTGAAAAAATTAGGGTAGGTAGGTAGGGAATTTTTTTATTATTATTTTATTTTGATATTTTTTATCCAGCTGCAGAAATATTGAATTACCTCGACCGAATAGGACATAAAATGCCAACTTGTGTTGTGGGAAAGTATTACTTGATAAACACAGCACTAGGAAATATACATTAAGACTGATGAAAGATCAAACTTACTTCATGCTTTAATAAGGATGTTATTTATTTTTCACATACCACATTTGATAAATTTGGCTATAAACTTGGTATGAGATTGATGTCACTAACTTTTATAAGAATTTTACCCATAATACCGCCATTATACCGTACTTGTATTGTGACAACAGCATCCCATTGTCTAGAGGTAGCCAGTGCACCCAACCTAGCATGCCTGGTTTTTGGAAACAGTAGCTGTACCCCTAACATATGTGGTCATAACCTATATACATGTATATATACAGATACACACACGTCTGTTTATAGTGTTCCTACCGGTACTCTCAGGCTCCAAATAAAAGTGCAGGCCCAAATAATAGTGCACAGGAAAAATTCCATTGAAAGTTAAAACAGTGCAGACCCAAATAACTCTGAGCAAAACATCAACTATAGTTAAAAAATTTATAGTACATGTAGGTCAAGCATAGGAATCAACATAGTATGTGTCATGTAGAGTTTTATTCGATATTGACATGTTCACATGTATGCCATATACTTTTCATAGCCTCAAAATTAATAAACTTCAGGGGGGGGGGGGGGGATTTCACAAGAAAATAATAAATGGGCATGCATGTTTATTTGGAACTCATGAATATGTTCCATAAGTCCCAAACAAGGCATAATGGTAAAGGCAGGCATGAGATCCACTCTCTTTTGAAATTAAAATTGCAAGATTCATGCCTATCAATCCACAACCCATCACACACCTGTGGCTTTTTAGACAACTGTCACACTTCATGTCACTTATCACAGGCTTATGTTAGAAACCATGTGTTTTGCACCTAATGATTATCAATATTTATGAGCATTAGCGGTAAAAACAGTTGAAAAAAAAATATATCAATAAAAAGATTAGGGTCGGCGGGTTATTTTTAGGGTCGGTTGATGTACGGAAACATAGTATCTTTTTTTTTTGGCCTAAAGTACAAGACTTACTTTATCCCAAAGCAATTGCAATTCTTCTTGTCCACCAAATCCCAGAAGTTCAGACGTACTCTTTGCAATTCTATTTTCCCCAACTGAAAACAAAATGAAAGAAAAATAAAAAACACATGAATTTTCAGTTGATATCTGAAAGGTATGGCATCCATTTTGAATATCTTCACTACTCTATGACTATATTAAAGTTATGTTACGTAATTAATTTGTTATTCAAATTCCATGTTCCACTTATAGCAGCTAAAAATGTGGATAAAACTAATAAGATACACCAATGAAAGTCTCAATGACACTGTAGCTCAACTTGGGGAGGCGGTAAATTTTATACTGAGCAGTTAAAAGAATTATAAAGAAGAAGCAAAGTAAAAAAAATTCAGTAAAGGGATTGTACAGTGTAGATGAAATTATTTTTATTTCAAAACATTTCTCCAATAAATTTGGGCTGCAGGGGTGTAGCAATGGGTTCAAATGTGAAATCCAAGATGGATGCTGGCGGCCATGTTTATAAAAGAATTTTAGGAAAAATTTGAAGGATCCCATATAGTGGTGACCCAGAAGATAGATATGAATTTGGTTACGATCGGATGAAGAATGTGGTCTGTAGGGTGTGCCAAAGGATTTAGTCATGCAAAGATTAAAATACAACATGGCCACTGGCAGCATGTTTATTAACGAATTTTGAAACTGAATGGCATTGTAAATAATCACCTTGAGTATGGACGTGCTTCAGTCAATCTAATACCACAACTATTGATATTCAATTGAAATTACCACTAGATCATGCCAGTATAGATTGTGTCCCATCAGTACAAAACCTGGGAATTTTATGAAGTTCTGACAGGTAACATTATAAAAATTGAAAAAATAGCGCAAGAATTTATATTTCTTAGTTGATACATGTTCCTGGAGTTTCGTGTAATTTTGTGAAAACCCTGTGCCAATGAATTCTATTATATAAGTGAGGCTCCCTATTATATAAGAGAATACATTGGACTAACAATATTTTACTTGACTGTATAAGCCAGTGTATTCTATTACATAAGCGAGGCTCCCTATCGGAGACTCGCATATATTAGAGAATGCACTGACACAGAATCTTTAATGCTGCATCACCTCAGCTCCCTTCATGAAAGGGTTAAACAGACATAAAGCTGGTGAGCACTTCTTCTCACAGTTTATCTAACATACAGTAATGCCCTAAATAATCGACTCCATAACCACAGAAGAATTATGGGTAATTTTTCAGGATTAAGTCAGAAATATGGCTTGTTGCCATTCATCGGAAAGCTCTCTGTGAGAGCTTTCTGATGAATGGCATCAAGCCATATTTCCAACTAAATCCTGAAAAATTACCCATAATTCTGCTGTGATTAAGGAGTCGATTATTTAGGGCATTAATGTAGATATAAATACTCACTGTTGAGTCCCACAGTAGCAGTTATTTTGTTTAAGTTCATTCCCTGGTATTTTCTGTTGAACTTCATCTTCGTTTGCTCCAGATAAGTCTGAAAGAGAAAACAGGCCATTATACTTTCACAATTATCTCACTTGTTTAGGTTCGAAATGATTTCTTTTCTAAGCAAAAACAAAAATTGAAGGTTTATGTTGATATAATTACAACTACTTTCGCTTTCACTTAAATGCGTGCATTTGATTGGTCAAGGCCCTTAGATACACTTGGTAGAGACAATCTCTATCAGCCGAGGGAAGTGTCGTTTCCTGCATCACTGGGTGTAGTGATACTTTTAAAAGTTCGCAAACAAAGTCGAATATCCATGGGGCGAATTTACCCGGAATTTTATTTAGTCCACCAATCAAATTGCAAGAAATAACTTCCGTTTCTAATGGTAACCCAAGACGCCAACTCTCTCTAATAAAGAAACACATTTTCTGTTATCATTAAACATCAGGGCTGAATTTAGATATGGGTTTCTTCGTAAATTAGTGCGGTACATTTGAAAAGAATGTGCTTACATGACAATGTAACCTTATGCATTCTTCCAGCTTCAAGTCCGCCTTCTTAACAAATGCAAAAATTGACACATGTAATTTCCATTTTCACTTCCACAAATGAATTGAAATGATGCAGGTTCCATGATTATGAATTGAAACGATGCAGCTAGATTCCATGATTTCGTTGTTTATCCTTGACATTGATCTTTTATTAATAAACTTGCCAAATTATAAAGTCGCCCAATTTATTTTCGACCCAATTTCCCAATTTCCGATATAAAGTCCAGACACAACTATCACTTTGGTAGTTTTACGATTTGGTGTTTTTGGTATATTTTCTTCAAACAAATAGTTATAATCAGCAACTAATTTATGCAGATTGTCGTAATTATAAGCAATCAACGTCGTTTTCGATGCAACTGTCGGCGTAAAGAAGTGTCGGATGCCGAACTACATACTTAGTATAATTTCACTTCCCGAAATTATACAGTATGTAGTTCGGCATCCGACACTTCTATACGCCGACAGATGCATCGAAAACGACGTTGATTACATATGTAAAATTTGTTTAAATAAAGTTATCAATAAATTTTATTGGGGCTATGTCTATGATATCTAAACCTTTTCTCTGCGGCATGATGTCATGTGCTGCGGGATTGACTGATTGTAGCTACTACATGTATGTAAAGGAAATGACGAGGATATTGAGAAATCCTACAACTGATCCCAGACAGAAGATATCTATATCACAAACTCTTATGGAACATCTTGCATGGCATGGCTTGTTCGAACGCCAAAATTATGTATACAGTAATGCTCTAATTAATCGACTCCTTAAACACAGCAGAATTATGGGTAACTTTTCAGGATTTAGTCGGAAATATGGCTTGTTGCATTCATCGGAAAGCTCTCCCCGAGAGCTTTCCGATGAATGGCAACAAGCCATATTTCCGACTAAATCCTGAAAAGTTACCCATAATTCTGCTGTGTTTAAGGAGTCGATTAATTAGAGCATTACTGTACATACTTCGGTAAGAGGTTGATATATTACTTTTAGTTTTGTTTCATATACTTTTCGATAAATTTTAGATAATTTCGTTTGTGTCTGGTTAAATATTTTAGTCAGCATAATGATTGCAACTGTAGACCATGGGAAGAAATTCTAGAGCTGTCGTCGCTCCAAAACGTTCATGGCACGACATAATTTTGATGATGAAAAGAGAAAGTACAGTAATGCCCTAAATAATCGACTCCTTAACCACAGCAGAATTATGGGTAATTTTTCAGGATTTAGTCAGAAATATGGCTTGTTGCCATTCATTGGAAAGCTCTCACTGAGAGCTTTCCGATGAATGGCAACAAGCCATATTTCCGACTAAACCCGAAAAATTACCCATAATTCTGCTGTGGTTAAGGAGTCCATTATTTAGGACATTACTGTAGTGTGTGGAAATTCATTGAACATTTCCTGCAGAGAATAAGAATACTTCTACACTTCTGTCTGTTGTCTGCTCATTTTTACTGAACACCCCTCCAAATTAATAATATACCACTCCGATGTATACATTTGTATTTGAGTGAGAGAACCCATTCAGTAAAGAAAGGGTTAACTTACTGTTTTCCCAGCATTGTCAAGACCAAGGATCAATACAGAGTATTCTTCTTTCTGGAATGTGTATTTCCATAACCCTGAGAGAAGAGAATACATCTGGAATAAAAAAAACAACCAAAAATTACATAGAAAAATGCACCCATTTGATTTTTAACAAGCTTCGGATCAACTGCAACTACAGCTACCTTAGTATTTTCCAACTGCTACTGAATTTAAATCACCTCCACACGACTAAGCTTATGAACACACCAAGTACATAATTCATGTCCAGGGAACATGTATTCATGACAAATCCGTTACAGTACAAGTGACCTTGCAGAGAACTTAACAACTTGGTGTGTACAGCTCTATAGAGACACATATGATACAAATCTAAAGTCATATATCGCTTAATTCAACCGTATGATGCCACTGTTGCAAGGAAACTCAATATAAATCTGCCAGTTGATGTCCCAATGTTTCATGTTTTTTTAAAATCATATGCTATATGAAGTGCAACAACAACAAAAAAACCTTGAAAAAATATATAACAAAGCAATCGCCACACTATCTTATAAACAAAAAGGCATACCAGAAATATGCAGGGATCACAATTTGCTATCAATGAAGGGCATTGGAAACATGCAACTAATATAAATTTTACATGATTTCCATCAAAAGAAACTCCCCAAATTGCTGTCTTCAATATTTACTAATAATGATATCCACAACCACAATACAAGGTTCAAAAGCAAATTCAAATCGGTATTGTGAATTCAGAAGAACAAAAAAAAGCAAGATGTGTCATATCAAGCAGAGACAGATGTCTATAGAATGAACTCCCATGTGATTGTAAGCTTCGCATAGAAACTAGTGATAAATATCATAAATTCATGAAAACACATTTCTTAAACAAATACACCCCAAATAACAAGCCAGTTTGTAAGTATACACTAAGGCAATGCTAGCTGGTAGTTCCTGACAGCAGAGACTGTCCAGATAGGGGGCAGCATTTAATCTACTCTTTATTCTCATAGTATAATCCTCCCTCTCCTGGTGAGTAACAGGCCAAAGAACTTATGCCACATCAGACTCCTCCATGTGTCACTATCTGTCACTCATGTACATGTACCTCTGAACAGCAGTGCAAAATTAAACAACTTAATTATGATGGTAACTTATTCCTCAACCAAATCAAGTAGTACTCACATGCGATTTTTCTTTGACCAGCTAAAAAATAGTGTCAATTTCCACATTATTGCTGATAACATATACCTCACATCTTGAAAAATATACAAGTATTGCAAGATGATCGAGCAGGTCACGGCATGAAGACATTAAGATAATCATATTGCTACCCAGTTAAAGCATAACAAATTACTACAACCTCCATCTCACACCCTCACCCCTGTCTAACCCCATGCCCCCACCCATTCTTGCCCATCATATACAAAACTACACACATTGTAAATACGCACATGCACATTACATACTCAATTATACATGTACATAAACAATACACTGTGACTGTATCATTATACTCGCATTAAGGGCCCTGCCCTTACAAGAATTTTGAACTTTTTGTGGGGTCCTGTTGTTATATATCTACTTTTAAATATTGAATATCAAATAAATTTCATTGAATCTTAATTTATTTGTTTTTCCCAAACTCAAAGGCAAAGCGGGGTGCACAATATGGACACATACCAGAAGAAGAAAGATAAATCGAAGCTAGAGAGAGCCCAACAGAAAGCGGCAGGCTTTGTCAAACAGGAGGGATGTGTAACATTGATGCTGAAAGAACTAGAGCTAACATCCCTAAGTAGTTAAGGGATCGGCCCCGGGCATAAATAGCAAGCATTACCTCAGAAATTATCGACCAAAAAGGGACCGAAAACATACGAGGACTACGTCACTAACAACTTTGTGGAAAACCTGGCAACGAACAACGAAAGCTGCTGCGATCTCATTAAAATTGACACAGACCTGTTTAAAAATTCATTCTTTCCACGAACAATAATAGAGTGGAACAAACTGGATGACAGTACGTACAGTCGATGCAGCTGATTTGGAAACATAAATCAAACATTCAAAGCGGATTTGCCTATCATTTGGGAGACCTAAATTAGCGCTCCTCCCACCGTCCTGCAAAAAGCAGATTTGGATCTAGGACGTATATGATAAATACATATTATTACAACAGTGTGTTGATCCGTGTAATAGAATCACTTCGAGCTGAGGTGGGCTGATTGCCAGATCAAACGAGTAGCTGCAGGCAGTGAGTTTGATTCGGCAATCTGCCCACCTCAACGAGACATGATGCAACGACACGGATCAACTCACGGCTGTGATAAAAGGTTTATTATGACGCCTAGTTTACAAATATAATAACCATTTATTTACAGATTTTTTTCACTTCAGCAGTTCAATATTCTTACCATAGTCTATATATTTTAACGGATAAATAGTTCGTCGTCGTTAATTCGGCACATCTCGGCAATTTCCATAGGAGTGTGATCTGATTTTATCCGGGAAAATCTCACTCAGTGTGATCTGACGATTTGATTTAGATCATCAAACAATAGTGGTATTTAGTAAAGAATAGTCATAGTCATGTAGCGGTCGCGTTGTAAATATAGAAGGCCAATGACTTCTCTGATCGAGAGGTCTAGATCTCTTGGTCACGGTCGTTAGACGCTTTGTGTGATCACCGAAGTTAAGCAACAACGAGCCCGGTTAATTAGTACTTGAATGGGTGACCGGCTTGGGATTCCGGGTGGTGCCAACTTTCAGGGCGACTCCCGCACTTCTCTCTCTCATTCTGTTACACTGGGGGCTCGTCCGCTCCTCGGAGTCTGTGTCATGAAGCGACCGCTCTGGTGGAGGACTCGGGTGAGATTCGGTGAATCTCAAAAAGAACGGGGGAGTAGTGTAGCGGTCGCGTTGTAAATATAGAAGGCCGATGACTTCTCTGATCGAGAGGTCTAGATCTCTTGGTCACGGCCATTAGACCCTTTGTGTGATACCCGAAGTTAAGCAATGTCGAGCCCGGTTAGTCGTACTTGGATGGGTGACCGGCTTGGGATTCCGGGGTGCTGCCAACTTTCGGTGCGACTCCCGCACTTCTCTCTCACATTCTGTTACAGTCATATAATAAAGATACAGACATATAGTAAAAGGGGTGAAAGCCCAAAATGGGCCAAATGAAACATTTTGACATTTTTGTGGATTCATTGTGAATCATCATTTTTCATGTGAGAAAAAAAAAGATGTGAAGAACATAATGATCTGTCATTCAGCAAATTGTTAGACTTACATTCTTGTGATGTTTTAAATGTGAAAGAAATTATTTGACCATAAATATAGAAGTAGGAGGCTGTAAATATATATATTTTAACAAAATAACAACGTCATAACTGGAGCATGGGCGCCGCCATATTTGAAACCGGAAGTAAACTTAAGAAGCGAACTATAGAAACTTCGTACACTTCGGTTGGCGCAAGGTGGAAAACCAAAATAATTTTCGATGCCATATATTAAAGTGATGTGAAACACTCCAGTAGGGTGATCAAATAGAAATTGAGAATAATCTTGTTCAAAGTAGTTACTTTTACAAATATTATATCTAAATTTACAACACACACCGTCATTCATAATGTATTAATTAAGCTCAGTGACTCTCCGTGGTGAAATCGTTTTCGTTAGTTTATTGCCGATAGATGCGTCCCGAATCGAGTAGTACATATTTACAATTGAACGTAGTTCAGACGATGTTTTCTATGGAGTGGCACGGTCGATTTGCTTCATATTTTGGGCCGTATTAGTATAATGTTGCATTCCGCCAATTGCCATTCCATTGGCATAGTGCCTGAATACTAACTTATCAGTTTCACGCTCCCGAACATGTCAATGATGTGTCTTTAAAACAAAAGTTTCTGAATGAGTTATAATCAATTTGTCTGGTATAATTATAAAACTTAATAGTTCGTTGCGTGATGCTCAATTAAATTCTACTGCAGTTAATAAATTTAATTCCATCAGAGCTGCGCTGCTGCGGTGAAACAGAATTTATAATATCAACTATGCAGGTCTGCATGCAAGTTTATTCCACGGTACCGGGTACGTTTTGATATTAAAACTTTTATCTTTATCTATTGCTATTCTTGGGCATACGGACATATATGATACACCGATATGCTTAATTTGTGGCAAAGCATTTGTTATAAACCTGTATAAAACAATCTAACTTTCATGTTAAATTATACACATAGAATATTCCGGTTTATTAGGAGTAGTTAACATCGTTTGTTATACGTTTGTTTACGTTTTAACTGAAAGCCGTTCGAAGTGTTCCGTAATGTATACCGTATTCGGCAAAATTCGGCTTCTGTGTCGTCAATCGAGTACAACAATCAGTATCGAGTGTACCCGCATTCAAACATCGTGTCCTGTTAAAGGCCCACTCAATTTTTGAGTCACCGATTATTTTTTTTTATATAGTGCCTTGATATACACGCGGTTTTAATAAAAATCTATATCATAAAATATGATTAAAATACTACAATTCGTCACCATTTGAAACGTCTGTGTCTCAGAAGATGCCCATAGAAAAATATAAAGCAGCTGAAATCCTAGACCAGACGCTAGCTCTATGCCTTCACTACGCTAAGGCGTAACGTTCCCAGCATGAGAGACGTTACGGAGTAGTAAGCGGAGTGGACTGAGCCAGCGACGGGACTACTGAAATCCTAGAATGATTTCCCCCGTTATGGCTCCCAGAATGCAACAGAATTCAAACTAAAAATGTATTTTCAATGGAAGGGGAATAACTCTATTTTTAAGATATAGAGTTATTACCCCTCCTTTGAAAATAATACACTTTGCACTACAATCCAGATGAAAATTAAGCACAAAAACACGTCGGTAACTCAACAAAAACAAAATGTTCAGTTTATTACACCGGACACGTTGATAATACAATGTTTTGGAGCTTCCTCTTTCAAATGGTAGATAATATGGCATATATTTTATATATATATATGTGATCTGGGGGTTCGAAAATTAAGTGGGCCTTTAAGGATTATCTGCGTTATATGCATGCATAGACTGCAATCGCAACTTCTCGTAAATCACCGAGGTTTGCCGATTGGCAAAGACTGTCGATCATCGATGGCCTGTCTGAATTTGTCGTATTCCGTTGTTCCGTTCATCGTTCCTATTCCGCGTATTATATGACACAATCAAACATTCTGGATTAACGTACATGACACAATCAAAAGCTTACCGTTGCATTATTAGCTGAATTATCAATAAATTATTTCAGCAGGAGCAGGGATGTGGCTAGAGGGGGGGGGGTGTCTCACCCCCCAGCAGAGAGCTATATTTTCAATAGTTGGAAATTTCATACCTGCCACAACGAAATTTCACACCAACAATAGGTTGAAAATGTTCTTGTAGTTTGATTATAAAACAATTTATTGGGGGAATTTATTGTTTTTCGACCAATATTTGCATATGTTCCTATTTTTGGTCAAAAATTTTGACAGAAATGGTCATCAGTTAGACTGGTACCCTGTCCCAACTCCAGCTACTCGCCCGTAGGGACAGGGATAGGCTAAACAGAAAGTGGAATTTTGAATTGTGTTTCCGGTTTGTGAGACATTGTTTTAAAATAGAAAAGCACATTTCAACATCGGTACGTTTTTCTTAATTTAATAATACAAGACGCAATTATATAACTTTGACAACTACTCAATCAAATTGAATAGAGTGTTTTTCACAGGAATCGACTAACCCCGATCAACGGCAATAAGTTAAATAGTGCGAAATCATGTTTTTGTAGCTTGGATATTTGGAAACTCTGATGTCAACAAACACCCCCCGTAACAGGTTACATCAATTTTGTGTCGAAGTTTGCTGGCTCATGTCGCATTTTATTAACTAATTTCGTCGGGGATATATTTACGCTCATGTTGATACCAAAATTAACACAATGGGTCGATGTGATTTGCCTGGGTGGACCTTTTACCATAAATTGCCAAACTTGGCTATACCGTCCCATGATCTGACAAGTTGGTCAGTCTGTACTACATACATTTAAGGGGTTTATTTACATTAATGATAAAACGGGTATCTCCTTCACACATATATGTCAATATAAGTTGATGACGATAGTTTTATTTGTTCCAAATAAGTTTCGTGAGGTACTAGTAATCACACCCCCCCCCCCCCTCGTGCACGGTTACATCAACATTGAAGAAGTTTGCTGCCTCATGTCTGATTTTTTTATTTCGATGTTTCGGCTATATTATTGTGGTCATTTTAGTACCAAAATCATCTATATGAGGCAGATATATTTTGTTTGCGTGATGTCACTCATTTGAAATAGTTGTCAGCTACAAAGAGGCGATCTAATTAATAAATATGATATTACTTGGTAGATTTGACATTAATTTATTTATTTGTTTGTGACAGTGACCCCCGCACATGTTTTATTGGTGACACAGTGACCCTGCATGTGTTTGACATTCAGTCTCAGGCTGATTTCGGACCTGATATCAAACCAACCAAGTAATATCCTCTAAATTTCAAGCCTAAAATTAAATAAACCTAGTTAACTGCATACCATGTTGTTCTGATAGAAACTATTGCCTCAAATACAAAAAATGGGTCCCTATTTCAGAAAATTAATTGCTTATTTTCTATTGATTAAAAATCTTTTCTGTATTAACCTTTCCATGACTGGAGCTTCCTCAAATTTTGTGAACACCCTGTGCCAATGCACTCTCTTATAAATGTGAGGATCCCTTATAAAAGAGAATGCTTTGGCCAAACAATATTTACCTTGATCTTGTAAGACAATGCATTCTCTTATATATGCGAGGCGCCCTATGGGAGACTCACATATATAAGAGAATGCTTTGGAACAGGGTCTTTAATGCTGCACCAGTACGGCTCCCGTCATGAAAGGATTCAAGATTTGCACTCTAATCCTCATCAATTAGTTTTGACTTTTACAATGTAGCACTGGTACTTGATTTACTGAGAGTAATGTAGAATGAAATTGAATATTCTTATGCAGATTTTGAGGTAAATAGTCCAGGTGTCATTTATAAATTTGGTAGACAAATAAAAATATTAGGATCAGGGTCAAGCCTGGATCTAGTGTGTCAGACATTTGCAGAATGGGGTCCCCAGAGGGTGAATTTAGTGATGCTACCCTGCATCACCAAATTAACCCTCTGGGAACCTCATTCTGTTTAGGCCTCATCTTCTGGAAGTACATGTACCAGTATCTATGGCCTCAAATTAACATTGATTTTAGTTACTTTTCTGTTCAGTTACTCTTTTCCCCCTAATTTGCAGACAATAATTTGCATAATCGAGGTGACTAATGAGTGAACATTATCAATTTCAACTGGGGAATTTCAATCTGATCCTAAGTCTCCCATAGCAGTTGAGGCCTAAGCAGAATGAGGTTCCCAAATGGTGAATTTGGTGATGCTAGCCTGCTGTGTCTGACTGTCAATAAATTCACTCTCTGGGGACATGATTCTGCAAATGTCAGACACACTAAATCCGGGCTTGGTCTGGGTATTTATTAAGGTAGGTATGGGGGACATCAAACTGTACAGTAATGCTCTAAGTAATCGACTTCTTAACCACAGCAGAATTATGGGTAACTTTTCAGGATTTAGTTGGAAATATGGCTCGTTGCCATTCATCGGAAAGTTCTCCCCGTGAGCTTTCCGATGAATTACAACAAGCCATATTTCCGACTAAATCCTGAAAAGTTACCCATAATTCTGCTGTGGTTAAGAAGTCGATTACTTAGAGCATTACTGTAGTAATTGACTCTTTAACCACAGCAGAATTATGGGAAATGTTTCAGGATTTAGTCGGAAATATGGCTTGTTGCTATTCAGTGGAAAACTCTCACCGAGAGCTATCTGATGAATGGCAGCAAGCCATATTTCCGACTAAATCCTGAAAAATTACCCATAATTCTGCTGTGGTTAAGGAGTCGATTATTTAGGGCATTACTGTACAAGTAGGCCTGTACTGTACAAGACATGCTTTTTTCAATATGTCATACAAACTATTATTAATTTTTAGGTGATGAGCTGAGAAGAGTTATAACCACCTTACCAAGACTCATAGATCATAATGTCATGAGGATAAAGGTATGATTTCAGAGCTGTTAGCCATTTATTCCAAATATATTATAAAATTGTATTTAAAATAATAACCACTAAAATATGATATGCATTTCAGAAAACTTACAGAAAAACTTTGTCTTTTTTTCTCACGGAGTGGTGTTTGGTCGGGGTGCTGATATCCCGATTTCTTTTTACATTTCTTCTCTTTGTACTGACACTCGTTGATATTTAACTTGGTGTACGGTCCATTTCTGCAAAATATTAAACATATTACTAGTACTTATGCTATAACTAAGCTATAATAGCAACATGATTTTTTTTCATCTACTACTATTTTTAATTATTTACATGCAATATAGTACACATTTTGCTGAGACTCAAAATTATTATAAAAAAAATATATACTGGTATGGTCAAACATGATAGCCATACTGACATACAGACAACAACAAATAATATGCACTAGTAATATTAACCCTCAGGCTCCGTTGCTCCCCAGACAACTCAGATTTTCCCGTTTGACACAAAACACCTCACGCAAACAAAATATATCTGCCTCATATAGATGATTTTGGTACTAAAATGACCACAATAATATAGCCGAAACATCGGAATAAAAAAATCAGACATGAGGCAGCAAACTTCTTCAATGTTGATGTAACCGTGCACGAGGGGGGGGGGGGGGTGTGATTACTAGTACCTCACGAAACTTATTTGGAACAAATAAAACTATCGTCATCAACTTATATTGACATATATGTGTGAGGAGATACCTGTTTTATCATTAATGTAAATAAACCCCTTAAATGTATGTAGTACAGACTGACCAACTTGTCAGATCATGGGACGGTATAGCCAAGTTTGGCAATTTATGGTAAAAGGTCCACCCAGGCAAATCACATCGACCCATTGTGTTAATTTTGGTATCAACATGAGCGTAAATATATCCCCGACGAAATTAGTTAATAAAATGCGACATGAGCCAGCAAACTTCGACACAAAAATTGATGTAACCTGTTACGGGGGGTGTTTGTTGACATCAGAGTTTCCAAATATCCAAGCTACAAAAACATGATTTCGCACTATTTAACTTATTGCCGTTGATCGGGGTTAGTCGATTCCTGTGAAAAACACTCTATTCAATTTGATTGAGTAGTTGTCAAAGTTATATACATTGCGTCTTGTATTATTAAATTAAGAAAAACGTACCGATGTTGAAATGTGCTTTTCTATTTTAAAACAATGTCTCACAAACCGGAAACACAATTCAAAATTCCACTTTCTGTTTAGCCTATCCCTGTCCCTACGGGCGAGTAGCTGGAGGTTGGGACAGGGTACCAGTCTATCATCAGTTGGAAATTTTCCAACCTTAGGGGGGTGACAGGTTGGAAATTTCCAACACTTGGAAAGCTTGTGTCCTGGTCTCTCCCCCGTGGCCAGTCAAAAACTTCTAGTAATTTAAGAAAACAATATTGTCATACAATTGGTCAACATTGTCATTGGAATTGTCATCAGTTGGAAAATTTCCAACCTAGGGTTTGAAATTTCGAACAGTAGGAAGGCTTGAGGCTAGTCTAGATGTTAGGATTTTGCGATTTTCTTGTTCACTCTTTCAAAATTTTCGCACACCGGGCCGAACCATGGTCGGCCCGGTGTGTCATTGCCCCATTCACATGGCCAATACAAAACTGCTAATTAGTTTAGCAAAACAATATTTTACTACATTTGGTCAAACTTGTAGACATAAATGGTCATCAGTTGAAGAATTTTCCAACCTGAGGGGGAGTATGAGGTATGAAATTTCCAACACTAGGAAAGCTTCAGTTGAGGCCAGTCTTGATGCTAGGATTTGCGATTTTCTTGTATAGTTTTCAAAATTTTCTCACACCGGGCCGAACAACCATGGTCGGCCCGGTGTTTCCTGGTCTGTTGTCGGTAGCTGTGTGCATTTGTCTGGAATTAGATCACTAGTTGTTTTTTGGGGGGCAATTTTCAGGTTAAAATATCTTAATGTTCTTATACTGGGAAAATAGAAGCATGGCTTATGAATATATAGGAAATTAGGCCTGAGCATGAGGTACAAGGGGGGGGTGCAAATGGAAATATGCAAAAAGTTGTGTTGGTACGATTGCGACTCAAGGGGGGGGGGGGGGGGGTGCAAATGGAATTATGCAAATAGTTGTGTTGGTGTGATTGCAACTCAAGGGGGGGGGGGGGGGGGTGCAGTTGGAAATTTCCAATTCCCAAGGTGGACACCCCCCAGCGGAGACCCTCTAGCCACATCCCTGAGCAGGAGTTACGTTTATAGGCCGCAATCACCGTGCAGAGGTTTTAGCAGGATATTTGTGAACTGAATAGTATATATCAACATTGCATTCTACATGCATTGGTCTTAGTTCAAAATAAGTTCATGTTGATTAAATCAACACTGCAGCGTAGTCTAGTATGGTCTTGATTTATCGCACTGTATCGGCGATCAATATAATATATATAGTTTGTAAACACGATATAACAAATATTACAGGCGGTTACAACACAAGTGGGATAACTCAAGATAAAGCTGTGGTAGTGTTCGGCGGAAGAGGCAGCAATTCTCTCAGTATATTTATAAAAGTTCTTCGATATTCGAACATTCTGGACAGAATAAAAGGATAGTTACTATTCAAAATGAGGATCGCGATAGTTGGGGCAGGGGCGGCTGGGCTCATCGCCCTTAAACACGTTATGTCCAGGCCGCAAATATACAAACATGTCGTTTGTTTAGAAATGTCAAATCAAATTGGAGGAACTTGGGTTTACACGGAACGAACCGGTACAATGGAAAACGGAATACCTGTGATTTCAAGCATGTACAAGAACCTTCTGACTAACCTTCCGAAAGAAGTGATGGCGTTTCCTGGATATCCTTTCAAATCGTTCCTACCCTCCTTTATTCCTCACACAGAAGTGAAGGGTTACCTTGAGGACTTTGCAAAGGAATTCGACCTGATGTCTGCAATAAAGCTGAATACAGAACTTACCAGTGTTTCTCCTGTTGATAAGAACATGTGGCGTTTGATCTACCGTGATGTCAATGACAATAATAAAGTTGAAACAGGCATATTTGATGCAATATTTATGTGCAATGGACATTACTATGCCCCATTAATGCCAATTATTGATGGTTTGGACAATTTTAAAGGGACCGTAATGCACAGCCATGATTACAGAACACCTGGTATTTTCACCAATAAAATTGTAGCATGTCTAGGTGCAGCATCATCTGGTCAAGACATTTCTATAGAAGCTTGTTCAGTGGCATCTCAAGTTCATCTGTGCCACAATAAGCCTAAAATGAAAAAGAAATTTCCCAAAAAATTGGAACAGAAGCCTGGGATACAAAAACTGACAGATTCTTCAGTGATACTGAACGATGGAGAGGAAATAAAAATAGATTTCTTGATGATGTGTACAGGTTATAGATATAAGTTTCCATTTCTATCTTCAGAATGTCATCCAAAGATCGAAGACGAACGGGTATATCCTCTCTATAAGCATGTCATACATGCAGAATTTCCAACTATGTTTTTTGTTGGTATTCCAAAAACAGTATGTCCATTTCCTATGTTTCATACACAAGTTTTGTTTTGTTTGTCTTCGTTAGAAGCATCAATGATGTTGCCAACAGAAGTTGAAATGAAGCAGGATATTGAAGCTGATTTTGAGAAACGTAAAAAGGAGGGACTTGATGATCGCCATGCACATTTGATGGCTAACCGACAGTGGGCATACAATGATGAGCTGGCTGATATGGCAGGGGTAAAGAAAATAAACCCGGCTGTACACAAACTATATGATCATGTACATGCTGTGAGATCTGTAGAGATAATGACATACAGACAAAAAAACTACAAACTTGATGATTTGTCAGGGTTTATTCAAATATAGACTACTTTAGGCCAAAGAAGAAATAATTATGGTTCCGTTTCCCTAAAAACCCTATTAGTTGTTTTCTGCCAAAAGAAATATATGTTGTATTTTCTGAAATAAGTACAAAATGTTCCTTCAATTACATACTACTTAACTTAGATTGATATCCATAAAGAAATACAAATACATGTTAATATTGGAATGCACTCATATGCAGTGGGAGCCAAATTTTTTATCGATAAAAAAAAGAAAAAGAAAAAAAGCTGCTCTGAAATCTAAATCCAGTTCCAATTGTGCTATCTGTAAATTCAGGATGGTCAGGTTTCCAGAAAGATCAACATCATAAAATGGACTTGAAATAAACTTCCAGATGTCTACCGAAAAGAGATCAATAGTTCTGCTAAATCTTAGACAGTCTGGGCCCTCTGGGGGTTGTGACAGACTTCATCAGACAACTTTCGAATCCAGCTACAAGCTCACCTATGCAACCACCAGCTTACTCAAGAGTTAGGCAAAAAAGTTCAAAATGTTATGAAATCAACTATAACAGGTAAACTGTATTTTCAAAGGAATAGTATCTTCTCAACAATTGGGTATCCGGGATTACAACTGGAAACTCAAATTTCTAGGATGAGTCATTATGTAACTGAATTCGAAAGCTGCCTTGGTTCAGTGAGTCACACACAGACCACGTGCATGTCCCAATAACCTGTACTAATCTCATAAATATAGATTAATGGATAAATTCCTTTCTATGTTATTGTTTTCCATTGTGTAGCGTAATGCATGTAGTATGATATTCCTTGGGAGAATAATATGTGAATTTGTAGAATCAGAGAATGAGATGTGTGATCGGAGTATCATACAGTGCAACTGTATACAGTAATGCTCTAAATAATGGACTCCTTAACCACAGCAGAATTATGGGTAACTTTTCAGGATTTAGTCGGAAATATGGCTTGTTGCCATTCATCGGAAAGCTCTCACTGACTCTCTCACTGAGAGCTTTCTGATGAATGGCAACAAGCCATATTTCCAACAAAATCCTGAAAAGTTACCCATAATTCTGCTGTGGTTAAGGAGTCCATTATTTAGAGCATTACTGTAGTTCCAATAATTTTTACATGAAGCCAATTTGTTAAGATTCAACACAATCAACTCAATGTTGCTGATACAAACAAAATCCTGGATGTGGATTAAAAAAATACCAAAGAAACACAAAACATGATAAGAGGTTGCAATCTTTATTTATTTAATATTTATTTCAGATATACAAGAAACAAAATATATTAAAGCAAATTCATTTGTTGTATTTCAATCCATAGGATTTGGTTTATTACGGATACTCAGGAAAAGTTTAATGCCATTTTCACCCCCAGGGCATAACATGTACCCAGGTAGAGCATACTGTTGGGTTGCCTCATGTAAAAATTGAATAGACATTTCTTCTTTCTTCAAACTATAAATTTGAGTAAGATATTCCTTCAATTATTTCCCCAAATTTAACTGATGATATTCTATATAATGAATAAAGCTGAGTGCAATTTTATTATATACATCTCATTTGAAAGTTCTCTAGCATTGTTGGTAACCTAGCAGAAGAATTATATTAAAGTCAATTTAAAAGCCCACTTAATTTCGAACCCACAGATCATATATATAAAATATATGCCATTTCAAAGAGGAAGCTCCAAAACATTGTATTATCAACTTATCTAGAGTAATAAACTGTGAACATGCTGTTTTTGTTGAGTTACCGACGTGTTTTTGTGCTTAATTTTCATCTGGATTGTACAGCAGTGTATTATTTTGAATTGAGGGGGAATGACTCTATATCTTAAAGATAGATTTATTCCACTTCCATTGAAAATACATTTTTAGTTTGAATTCTGTTGCATTCTGGAAACCAGAACAGGGGAAATCTTTCTATGATTTCAGCTGTTTTCTATTTCTCTTCTGAGACACAGACATTTCACATGGTGATGAATTAAGAGCATTTTAATCATATTTTATGGCATTGATTGTTATTTAAACCGTATATCAAGGCACTATAAAAAAAATAATCGGTGACTCGAAAATTAAGTGGGCCTTTAACCAGGTATCTATTCAGCTGATTATTATTCAAGGCAACCTGAACAATGGGTTGCTTCAAGTTTAAGATTGTGCTCCTAAAAACCGAAGTTTCTTATTACACATATAACTATTAACTACATTTCATTTTCTACGGGAGTTTTCCCTTTGGTTTAAAAGAAAAATAAATTAATTCTGTCGTAGCAGGGCTTACATGTGTTGTACATAAACATGTATATTTACGCTCATACATGCAATCATAATGTGGAACCTGAACACAAGTTGTTGATTGGTTGAAATCATGTCATGTGACACCATGCGCAAACCCCAAATTATTTCAATATAGTATGGAAGCAACTGCAACCCTCAACAAGAATATCATTGAAAATATTTGCTAAATTATCATTTAAACCTTTCTGTACTAAAGCAACATTAACAAGTAGTTACCACATAGGAAATGTTCAGATAAAAAGTTGAACAATAACCACAGGTCAATTACTGAACTTATTATCTGAACATTTCCCTCCAAAAAATAGGACTCCTTTTACATTTTGGTCTGCTTATTTTTCCTGAACACCCCTCCAAATGAATAATAGACCATTCCAATGTATACATTTATAACTGAATGGGAGAAACCACTTTGCATAGAAAGGGTTAAAGGGTTAGAGTGTAAATATAAGGAATGGATGTTGAGATTTTGCATTCATAGGAGTATGGAAGAAAGTTGATCTTAAATGTTTATGAACTCTCAATATGTCTGACAAACTTGCATCCATATGCCATAGAACGCAAGCAAATCAACATCTATTTTTTAACCCTTTCATGATGGGAGTTGCGCTGCTGCAGCAGTTAAGATCCTGTGCCAGTGTCTCGCATTTATAAAAGAATGCACTGGCTTACAAGGTCAAGGTAAATATTGTTAGGCCAATGTATTCTCTTATATATGCGAGGCTCCCTATGGGAGACTCGCATATATAAGAGAATGCATTGGCACAGGGCTTTCGCAAAATTTCAGGAAGTTCCAGTCATGGATGGGTTAAATAGAAGTCTCCTTAAATAGGGTCCAATCAATATGACACATGTCATTCACTGATCTCTTGGAAAAAGACGACGAAAATCCTATATCGGAATTATGTCTCTTGAACACTCTATTAAAATTAGGTTCCGTGTTGAAGGGATTCCCTCCATTTCATTGGAGAGTGGCGCAAACTGCGCGCAATTTCATTGGTTTATGGCATACCAGATTACGTCAGAGATCAGAGGTCAATGACAATTATCCCACGCATTGTCAAATTCAACTATTGTTGGAAAACTGAATATATCCACAATTAATTTTACTCATCGCAATATAGGAAACATCATCTTTGAGTTTTTTATCAGTCAACAATATTCATGACTGATTATTCTTTCGCATCTAGTTATAAATTTCTAAATACTACGATTCTCACAAACATTTACTATGCCAGGAATGCACTCTCTATTTGAAAACAGTTTATTACATCACTTTGGGAATGCTGCGTCGTCATAGAATAGAAATATTATGGACACTTCTAGACATAATACTGATATAGGATTTTCGTTGGCTTTTCAAAGAGGCTGGTCATTTTGGGGCAAGAGTCAGTGTCTTGAATGGGCTTTTTTGTGAATATAACTTATTTTAATGTAATGCATGAGGTACAAGTACAAGATGTAATAGTGACATATCAATGAGACATCCGTAAAGTAGATAAGTCTGAGATTGCAGACACAAAATATTTCCTTTAAAAATAATATGGAATGATTTTATATAAAAATAACAGAAGAAACAGTTGTCATTTGTAACATACTAGAGAGGTTCTGCTTGTAATGTGTAGCTTGTAAGATAAATGATGGTATTCCAAAGTGACAGTGGATACGAGAGAAAGCAAACAATTATTTGCAATTAGGAAAAATAATAAAAAATTCTCAGGCTGAGAAAATAGATAGGACTCCTTCTGTTCTTGTATTATCTGTCGTCTGCTTATGTTCTGAAAACCCCTCCAGGTGAGTAATAGACCATTCCAATGTATACTTTTATAACTGGGTGGGAGAATCCATTTAGTATAGAAAGACTTGATGCCTACTAGCTACAATTTACAAGTGGAAGCTCTCCACTAAAATATAGTTAGCACAATGAAAACATAATTATGCTAGAACAATGTTGTCAAACAAGTGCATTTACAATAAACTTGGCTTCTTATGGAATACGATGAGAGTTCTCTGATGATATAATGGACGGATTCTCTTTCAAATGTAAATATATAGGCCTGCAAATAGTGTGTCTGTTATTTGCAGAATGAGGTCCCCTGAGGGTGAATTTAGTGATGCTATCCTGCATAGTGGGCTAGCATCACCAAACGCACCCTCTGGGGACCTTATTCTGCTTAGACCTCATCTTTTGGGAAGTATCTATAGTCTCAAATTAACAAAGTTTTTAGTTACTCCACCCCCCTTCTGTCCAGTTTCTATATCCCCTAATTTGAAGAAGATAAAATGTATAATCGAGGTGACTAATAGGTGAATATCACCAACTTCAACTGGGGAACTTCAATCTGATCCTAGGTCTCCCATAGCAGTTGAGGCCTAAGCAGAATGAGGTTCCCAGAGAGTGAATCTGGTGATGCTAGCCCACCGTGTGGGATAGCATCACTAAATTTGAGCACCCTCTAGGACCTCATTCTGCAGACGAAAGACACACTATTTCCAGGCTTAATCAGGGTGTACTCAGTGTGGACATCTCCACTTGTGGAATTGAGATTAGTATTGACTGCTGCGATTTCTTTGCCTTTTCAGCTCGGATCTAAAAAAATAATAATATCAAAATAAATATAATAATATAATCAAGCAATGTTGTGTTCGTTGCATTTCTTGGTGTATTGTATTGACAGATTTTAACATCATCTCATATATATTTTGAAGACCTCTGTCTGTCTGTTTGTCTGTCCGTTTGTCATTAATACAAATCTACAATTCTCGACCAAATCGGGACGAAACTTGGTACTTGTGTGTAGTTTGACCAGGCGGTGGTCGTTGTCGTGTTGGCGAGCCCGTGCAGCGCATGCGCAGACGAGATCTCGGAAACGGGTGGAGCTATCGACTTGAAATTTGCTATGTGAATGTATCTTGCCCCGGATACGAATTTTATCGGGTCGCCGAGCCCGTGCGACGCCAGCTTCGCGCATGCGCAGACGAGATCTCGGAAACGGGTGGAGCTATCGACTTGAAATTTGGTATGTGAATGTATCTTGCCCCGGATACGAATTTTATCGGGTCGCCGAGCCCGTGCGACGCCAGCTTCGCGCATGCGCAGACCAGATCTCGGAAACGGGTAGAGCTATCGACTTGAAATTTGGTTTTTGAATAACCCGGACAACGTCGGGCTGGGTAGAGCTATCGACTTGAAATTTGGTTTTTGAATAGCACGGACAACGTCGGGCTCATCGGCTAGTACTATATAATTTTGCAAACTGACTATATTTTTAAAATATCAAGTGAGAATCCCACACAGGATTTTCCAATGGCAAATTGCCAAATTGGAATGATGGGCCAAAAATTAATTGGTCGCAATTGATAGCAACCAAGGAAATCATTGAGAAATTAAAGACGCTTCAACTTTTAGTTTTGGTGACAAACAAAACATAACTAATAAAATAAACCTGAAAACAATTCTTCTTACATGTAGCATAGACTTGGCATTGCTGGAATATCTATAATCATCCACAAATCCAAAGACATTTCTGAAGCAATGGACCCAGTCACATTAGTGAGATTCATATTCCTTCCAATTGTGAGTCTCTTGGTCTGGATAATTAGCACAATTACGCTTTATATATAAATAATCTGAATAACTAGCACCCTTCATAATTACAATTATGTACAAGGTGCTAATTAATGCAGGATTCAAAATAGAACAGAAGTGATCTCTTAGGATGAGAATTAAAAAAAAAGCTGAAGAGAGGAATTCCAACATGAATATGTGCATTCCATAAGTTTGACAATCAAAAGTACAAAGAAACATCTAATAATTAACACAATAATTATGTAATTAACCCTTTACCCAACAAAACGGCCCTATGCCAATGCATTCTCTTATATATGCGAGTCGACCATAGGTCGCCTCACATATATAAGAGAATGCATTGGCTTAACACATATTAAAAATGATAAAATATTGTCAAAGAATATAGAAAAATATTATAAAAATTGTTAAAAAATGTAAAGAAAAAATTATAAAATTGTTAAAGTATGTAAGAAAAAATGGTAAAAAGTGTTAGGCCAATGCATTCTCTTATATATGCGAGGCGACCTATGGTCGACTCGCATATATAAGAGAATGCATTGGCACAGGGCATAACTGTAACCATCACAATGTGGTCAATGAACCGGTTCCAATGATATCCATATTTGCATGGTGTTATTGAGACAGACCGAAGATATTTTAGGCTGTTGAAGCTTTATTTGGGCGTTTTTGGCCGTTTTGTTGGGTAAAGGGTTAACCCATTCAGAACAAGATGCCTGCTGGTTGATAGTCACTTGGTTCACATTCAATCATTTGTAAGGATTTTCAGCTGATTAGTTAAACAGATACAGTAATGCCCTAAATAATTGACTCCTTAACCACAGCAGAATTATGGGTAAATTTTCAGGATTTAGTCGGAAATATGGCTTGTTGCCATTCATTGGAAAGCTCTCACTGTGGTTAAGGAGTCAATTATTTAGGGCATTACTGTATTCTCAGCTTATTTGTTAAAGATGCTCTATCTCTTCCTGGCAACAACATAATTTATACGAAACTCCTTTTCAAGACAAGCTATCATAATTATTACCAAACACACACGTGAGAAACATTTGGAATAGAAAATACTTCATTTAACCCTTGCATGACGGGAGCTGCGCTGGCGCAACATTAAAGACCCTGTGACCATAGGTCGCCTCACATATATATGAAATGCATTGGCCTAACAATTTTTTTTATCATTTTTATAAATTTTATCATTTATTCTTACACTCTTTAATAAGTTTTTAAATTTAAAAAAAAAACATTCTGACATTCTATAACAATTTTTATAAATTTTTCTTATATTCTTTAACAATTTTATAATTTTTATAATTCTTTCTTACATTCTTTGACAATTTTATAATTTTTTATAATATTTTCTTACATTCTTTCACAATTTTTTATCATTATTTCTTACATTCTTTTACAATTTTTTTTATCATTTTTTTTACATTCTTTGATATAAAAAAATAATATAATATTTGTTAGGCCAATGCATTCTCTTATATTTGGGTATCAATGGCCACAATAAACCCATAGCTAGTTGATCCAGGGGTGGAATGCTTTGTTGGCATGTGCCCAATAAATACCAAAATTTAATTAAAAACCGTGCTGGCATGCTTTTCAAAACTTTTTGGTCTGAGAAACATAAAATTTGAGTTTGCATGGGCTCAATTCATGATTCATTTGTTGGAATTTTCAGCTAATAAGTTCAGCAAACAGTTTTAGGCTGTTTTGTAGAAGGCTGTAACTCTGTTTATGGCACCATAGATATAGACCTGACAGCAGAGGCATGACAAAGTGACCTCCGCTTTACGTAGGGAACTACATTCACTCCCTCCGGGCACTAAATTGGCATAGTCAACTCCAAGCCATGCCCTTATTCATTAAATATAGCTATTCAATCAACATTTTCAAAGCATACATGTGAACTCACTTTGATTGGGTCTGGTGGTAAAGGAGGTTTCACTAGACAATCTGCTCTTGCAGAGATTGGAGATAGTTCAGGTGAAACAGGAGGCCTGATCTGGAATATAAAGAATACCGGTATATTATATATATATATGTAGTCAGAATACAGCAATGCCCTAAATAATCGACTCCTTAACCACAGCAGAATTATGGGTGATTTTTCAGGATTTAGTCGGAAATATGGCTTGCTGCCACTGATCGGAAAGCCATATTTCCGACTAAATCCTGAAAAATTACCCATAATTCTGCTGTGGTTAAGGAGTCGATTATTAAGGGCATTACTGTATATCTAAATAATTAAACTCTTTCAATACTACATGGATTCTCCCACTAAGTTATAAAATTATACATTGAAATAGTCTTTTATTCATCTGGAGGTAATAAAAGCAGACGGAAAGATAATACAAGTGCAGATAGATTTATATTAATTCATAGAAAATGTTCAGATAAAAAGTTCAACAAACAACAGTTTGTTCAACTTATTATCAGAACATTTTCAACGGGAACTACTCGTCAATGAGTATTTAGAAAAGAAAGGGCTAATTAGCCCTTGGAATATGTATTAGTATTCTTAATTTATATGATCTATTGATCATGTTATTCGCTTTCCCTAAAAAGCACCTGTATGTGCTTGAAATAGGTTTTGTGGCATTAACCCCACATAAGATTTCAGCCTTGTTGCTTCCCATATGCTAGCAACCTTCCCTACAACCAAGGCAAAAAGGCGGTAGCAGGAAGACAGCCCGATAGGGCTAGGCTACCCCCGACAATATACTGCTTTACCTTATTATGTATTTCTGCCATTGTATAATTCATGTATATTGTAAATAAATTATCCTATCCTATCCTAAATTGTTTTTCATAAAATTTTTATTTCATATCACTGATGACTTGATATCAGGGATGTGGTTGAAGGGTCTCTGTTTGATAGGGAGGGGACAATCAAGCCTGAGTTTAGCGTGCCTGTCATTTGCAGAACAAGGTCCCCAGAGGATGAATTTAGTGACACTATCCTGCATAGCAGGCTAGCATCACTAAATTCACCCTCTGGGGACCTCATTCTACTTAGGCCTCATCTTTAGAAAGTTTTTTTATTATCAAATTTCTATAGAATCTATTTCTTTTTTAGTTTAGTTTCTCTATATCTCCAAATTGGCAGACAGCACATTGCATAATCGAGGTTCCCAAAATGGTGTACATCACAATATTCACTATTTGGGAACTTTAATCTGAGTCTATGTCTCCTAAAGCAGATGAGGCCATGCAGGATGAGATCCCCAGAGGGTAAATTTAGTGATGCTAGCCCACTAGTGATGATAGCGTCACTAAAGTCACCCTCTGGGGACCTCATTCTGCAAATGACAGGCACACTAAACTCAGGTTTGCAAGTCCCAGAATTCCAGTTGCACTCCCCCCACTGGGTTAAAATGTCTAACTAGTAGGAAAATATTTGACTTTTGGTTTAAAGACTACACATTTTACACTAAATATTGGTTGAAATTTCCAACTATCAAAAGAATTTCAACTTATATTTTTATATGAAATTTCCAACAATTGATATTTTAGGCAAAATTTGGGGGCTGACACCCCCCCCCCCCCCCCCCCCCCCCCCCCGTTTGATAACAGTCATTTGAAAAAGTTTTAATTCAAAATAAACAAATACTACTTACCTTTGACACTGGTGTCTGCTTTGGAGGTGTTTGATAGTCTTCTTCTGTGAAACCATTGGCAGAATAGTTGTTGTTGTTGTTATTGTTATTGGCATTCAAATTAACTCCTGAAGTATTATCAGTCGACCAACTCACTCCATCGGGAATAATGTTTTGATTTTTACTTGGAACACTCCTTCTCTGTTCAAATTCAGCTTGCCAGTGACTATCTGTGAGACGGCTATCCTGTAACTGGCTTCTATTATTATGAGAGATCACTTGTGTTTGTAATCCTTCTCTACCCACCAACCTACTATCCTGTAACTGTGTCTTAGTTTTGTACGAGTCCACCTGATTTTGTAATTTATCTGCAGTCTGCTGAGCACGGAGCAGTCTTTGCTGTATTTGAAATTGTGCATCAGCGGGTGCATCAGCATTAACTTGAGATGATACTCCACTCAAATTAGAACCACCGTTATGAGACTTCACACTAAATTGTTGAGATGTAACACCTTTCTGACTTTGATAACCACCTGTCTGATATAAATCTCCATTCACATTAACTGTACGGCCTTGAATGGTTGATGACATTCCTTGTTGATTCTGATATAAGTCTCCATTCGGATTAACTGTCCGGCCTTGAAGGGTCGATGACACTCCTTGTTGATTCTGATATAAGTCTCCATTCGGATTAACTGTCCGACCTTGAAGGGTTGATGACACTCCTTGTTGATTCTGATATAAATCTCCATTCGGATTAACTGTCCGACCTTGAAGGGTTGATGACACTCCTTGTTGATTCTGATATAAATCTCCATTCGGATTAACTGTCCGACCTTGAAGGGTTGATGACACTCCTTGTTGATTCTGATATAAATCTCCATTCGAATTAACACTCCGACCTTGAAGGGTTGATGACACTCCTTGTTGATGCACAACTGCTTCTTTGACTCTCGCAACTCCATCTTTTTGACTGAAGGTCGAGCCCTCTTCCTGCGTTTGAAGCAGTCTTTGCTGCAAAGCTAACTGCTGCTTAAGTATCGTCTCCCTTTGTTGACGCTGTTGTTCCTGTAACAGATTCTTTATTTATTGAAACACGACCAGTCAGATGACCTTAAAGATATACAAATGGAACACACAATATGTTGTATGCAATTCATCCGAAACAAACAAGCCTAGAGTTATATTTTTTGGACCATCTGACACACGTCAGGTAATAACAGGAGGTTATCTGACATTTTAAAAAGTGTGCCTGACTGATATCTTTGGGAATAAAGTTCCATTTATATGGACGTTATATGACGAAAGAAAAATATTATCTATATATATATACAGATCACATATATAAAATATATGCCATATCATATACCATTCGAAAGAGGAGGCTCCAAAACATTGTATTATCAACTTATCCGGTGTAATAAACTCAACATGTTGTTTTTGTTGAGTTACAGACGTGTTTTTGTGCTTAATTTTCATCTGGATTGTGGTGCAAAGTGTATTATTTTCAATGGAGGGGAATAACTCTATATCTTAAAGATAGAGTTATTCCCCTTCCATTAAAGTACATTTTTAGTTTGAATTCTTTTGCATTCTGGGAGCCATAACAGGAGAAATCTTTCTATGATTTCAGCTGTTTTTCTATTTCTCTACGGGCATCTTCTGAGACACAGATGTTTCAAATGGTGATGAATTAGTGCTGGGCGGTATGACGATATATCGGGTATACCCGGTTTTAATTTTGATATCGTCAACAATATCGTCTGAAATAAAAATATCGTAATACCGTCCCAAGTTGTAATATTCTCCATGTATATAGGTTGAAACCCATCATATGGTCCCAACAAACAGCGAAGTTAGAGTAAGTATAATAGTCCCAAACTTCCCGGAAATACGCAGTCGAAAACGTTTTAAAACATCGGAGCACGTGCCTGTCAAGTTGGATATGCTTCTTCAGAAACATCAAAGAGATACTATATAGTAGCATCAGTTGGCTACACTGTGAGATTGGTATGTCGCGCGCATGCGACTGGCACAATGACCTCCTTTCAAGTTGGTGCAGCTTGCTCTATCAACCGTAACCGGTTGCTTGGAGACGGATTACGATGTCAGATTTGATCGTCTCAATGTGTGCAAATTGCGAGTAAAATGATTTTGTGGACATGTGCCGTAAGGATCATGGCATTGCTATCGCTTCAACAAATGTCAAATTCACAAACTAATTGAACATGATTGTCTATATTTATTTTCCTCAGCTAAAAAAATGCCGACGCAAATTCATTTCACGTCGGCTTTTGCCTCGGCACTGCCCATTGTGGCATTGTCGACGCTAATTTCCAGGGCTGCCGTATATGGACATTGAAGTCCCACGGTGCTACCAACTACCAATTACCACTGATAAATAGTCTCACAAACAACCAATTCCTCACGAATTAATAAAATGGAAATTTGAAACCGAATGCGGTGCTTAATGTGTGCATGGTGTTGAGCGCTATGGTCAAAGGGATATAACTCTAAAAAATGTATGCGAAAACGCACGTGGGCCGTGTTATATAATTATATCCCTTTGTTTCAAAGTTATTATTTCTCCGTCGACAAACTGTCAATTGTTGCAGACGAGTGGTCATTATATACATGTATACTGTGATGTTACTGATAATTGTTCAATACACATTTACTCGACCTCTCATGACCCACAAATTGTAAATAAAACGTAGGGATGTATTGTGCAAACTTTATTCATGAAATATTGCATATATTGTACATTGTACTTACCAATTGTAATATACCAAAATAATATCGCGATAATATCGTGTATCGCGATGTTGTCACCATAATATCGCGATATTTTTTGGGGCCAATATCGCCCAGCCCTATGATGAATTATAGTATTTTAATCATATTTTATGGCATAGATCGTTATTAAAACCGTATATCAAGGCACTATAAAATGAAAGTGTCAATGACACTGTAGCTCAACTTGGAAAGGGAATAATTTCATGTGTTACAGTCAATGGAGTGATTAGGAATGTGGAAAGGCCTAGTTATGCAAAGAGTAAAATCCAAGATGGCCACTGGCAGCCATGTTTTTTTGCCGAATGAACCCAAAAAGACTTGTTTCCATTTACAAGTAATTGTTAACATCCATGACAAATTTCATGATGATCCGACAAGAGATACGACCTGTAGCTTGTGTCAAAGGATTTAGTCATGTAAAGAGTAAAATCCAAGATGGCTGCTGGCAGCCATGTTTTTTGTCCGAATGACCCCAAATTGACTCGTTCCCATCTACATGATATTGTTAACATCCATGACAAATTTCATGATGATCCGACCAAAGCTACAACCTGTAGCCCGTGCCAAAGGATTTAGTCATGCAATAAAATCCAAGATGGCTGCTAGCGGACATGTTTTTTCGCCGAACGACCCCAAATTTACTCGTTCCCATCTACATTTCAATATTAACATTCATTACAAATTTCATGATGATCAGACGAAAAGTACGACCTGAAGCCCATGCTAATGGATTGAATTTTTATATCCAAGATGGCCGATGGTGGCCATGATTTTTTGTCGAATGACCCCAAAATGACTCGTTCCCATCTACATGTCAATGTCAACAGCCATGACAAATTTCATAATGATCCGACATAAGGTAGGACCTGTAGCCGTGCCAAAGGATTTAGTCATGCAAAGAGTAAAATCCAAGATGGCTGCTGGTGGTGGCCATGTTTTATGGCCAAACGACCACAAAATGACTCGTTCCCATCTACATGTCAATATTAACATCCATTACAAATTTCATGATGATCAGAAGAACAGTACAACCTGCAGCCTGTGCTAATGGATTGAACTTTGAAATCCAAAACGACTCGTTTCCCATCTACATGTCAATGTCAACAGCCATGACAAATCTCATAATGATCCGACCAAAGGTACGACCTGTAGCCCGTGCCAAAGGACTTAGTCATGCAAAGAGTAAAATCCAAGATGGCTGCTGGTGGCCATGTTTTTAGGCCGAATGACCCCAAAATGACGCGTTCCCATCTACATGTCATTGTTAACATCCATGACAAATTTCATGAAGATCCGACCAAAGGTACTACCTGTAGCCCGTGCCAAAGGATTTAGTCATGCAAAGAGTAAAATCCAAGATGGCCACTGGTGGCCATGTTTTTTGGCCGAACGACCCCAAAATGACTCGTTCCCATCTACATGTCAATGTCAACAGCCATGACAAATTTCATAATGATCCGACCAAAGGTACGACCTGTAGCCCGTGCTAAAGGAAATTGTTGACGAATACACACATGCACACACACACGGACGACGGATACCAAGTTATGGCAATAGTTCAAAGTTGAGCTAAAAAATAATCAATGACTCGAAAAAAGTGGGCCTCTACAGCACAGAAATTATACATTTTTGTGGTACAATATCTCAACATCAGCATTTTTTTATATGTCGAAAAATTGGGTAACAAGTTAACTTTCAGTTTCATTTTTCCTCCAGCATTTGTACTGAATCGTGTTCTATTTATAGCATGGGAAAATCCAATTATTTTAATGCATTCTGCATCTTGTTATATTCATTGCCTGTGATAAGGGATACAAATCAGAGTAGATAATATATATTGGCCTAACAATATATACCTTGATCTTGTAAGCCAGTGCATTCTCTTATATATGCGAGGCTCCCTATGGGAGACTCGCATATATAAGAGAATGCACTGGCACAGGATAATTAATGCTGCACCAGTGCAGCTCCCATCATGAAAGGGTTAATTCCAGGTATGGAGACATGCATTCAATCCACTCCTTCTAGGACTCGAAATGTTCTGAAATTGTTACTTGTCACAGGGGACAGATAGAATTATTTCTTACCCGTCACCTGAGAATTTTGCCTGTGCATAGCCATATATGTGAGATAACATGTCTTTGAGGAGTGGACATGCATATTTTATTATTTCATTCTACTTAAATACATTTATAACTAGTACATGTATAACTGTATTGTGAATTTTGAAATAATTTTTAGATTATCCACATAACTGAGTATATTTAGGGATACATGTGCTGGTGTGCTTTATACTAGTTTGTTTGTTATATCTAATGTGACTTTCTCGCATTCTGATTGGCTGCACACTGCTACTATTTTATGATATTATATCTCACGTGACTTTCTCGCATTCTGATTGGCTGCACACAGCTATACTATTTTACGATAGTACCCCCAGTACGATTCCTACATGCCTACTATTCTTTTTCTATTTATAGTAACAAACTCATTTCTGAAATCGGGTTGCCGCCTGATGATACGGCCAATCTTAAACTAAACCTTGTACGATACTTGTTGCAATATCGGTATATCATTAGATTTATTGGTGAATTGTAGTGATCTTACAAAAGTCGGATCATAGCTAGCCAATGTATTTAATAGTTTGTCCGTTTAGTTGGCAAGCGGCCAGTCCTAAATAATAAAATTTATAATGCCAGTGGACGTTATTTATAACATCCTTTTCCGTTTTAATCGAAGTTAAGCAAATTAACTTCTAAAATTTTGCCCAAATGTCTTTTCTAATGACGTATTTATAGAAATAAATGCATGAATTATGAAGAGATGCTGTTATATGTACTAAAAACATAGCTCCCCTGCCATCATCAAAAGATTGCCATACATTGTAAAATCTGAGATCGATTTCCAAAATTTACGGTAAATAAAAATGTGACAAAATCAGACACAGAAATTGTGTGAGAACTAGCACCAATGTTCGATATAATATAATAAATAAAGAATGTCTTCTTGTTGACTATGCCAAATTAGTGGTCCTCGAGGAGGAATAGTCCACTCGCCTGCGTCTCATGGACTATTTGATGAACTTATTATCTCAATATTACCCATGAAAGAATATGAATCCTTTTGCATGTCTGGTAACTGATCATTTTCACCTGCAGACCCCTCCAAATGAATAATTGACCATTCCAATATATACTTTTATAACTCATCCATTCAGTATATAAAGGGTAAAAAGGCTCTAGAATTTCAAGTGGACCATCTTATATATTGAAATTGTAATATAATGAATAAAATGATATTTATAATAAGAAATTTTTGAATTGATATTATAATTTCGTTTTAATTATGTTTGTTGGCGGGGAGCCTAGAATAAGTGTTTGTTTTGAAATTTTTAAATTAAGGAAGGCTTCAGTTAATATCTTGGATTTGTAATAATAATATAGCTTAGAGCCACGTTTCCACAAAATTGTGCTCGAGGGCTTTACAATAAATAAGTACATGTGAGCCGTGTAGCATGTACTAGAAAATTATAAAAAGACATACTGGTATCTTTGAAACACAAATCAGTCAGTCAATAAAACAATGAAACAGAATGTCTCTTGTTTCAGCCTGAAACTTTCAGGGACCAATTACGATCATTCAAAAAACAGTTCTTTCTTACCTACCAGACATCTGTGTAGGTGTACCAACACTTAGTAGGTGTTGAAATAAAAACAAAAACTCACCTCTAAATTGAAGTCTGCTGAATTTTGTCCATATAAACAAAATCAGTTTTCTTTTCATCACATGAGATACCAAATAAAATAGTGAAATTTAAATTATATATATAAAAAAAAAAATGAAGTGGTTTTCTTTATTTCTCCCAAAATAAAAATTTTCAGATGATGCCAACAAAGTTATTAAAAATATAGGCCTTAAATTAATTACCTGTAAGAGATATTGCTCATGCTGCTGATGTTGCGATTGCTGCTGACGAAGTTGCTCCTGTAAAAGCTGTTGAACACGTTTCTGCGCCTCTTCATGCTGATTATGCAAGCTGGCAATTTGGGCTGATATTGCAGTGCGATTTAAACCTTCACCTCCTGTGTTGTCTCCTGCATGATTTGTTTGCTGATTCCTATCAAGCCTAGGATCTTGATTAATTCTGTTCATTGAAACACTGACGTTACTCTGCACCAATGATGCTGGGCGTGGCACATTAACAGATGCAATGGGAGCCGATTTATTTGAATGTGGTATAGTTGTCTGACCACCGGCAGACAGTGTGGAGATATCGATCAGGGATGCTTGTCGATCTGAAAATGAATCAAGAAGAGAGAGCGTATATTCTCACTATCAGGTCCTGCCACTCTGGGTATGTGTAAGAGATAAACAAAACACAACATGCATCTTAATCAAGGATCTTTTATCCAATGAGTTGTGGATGGCGCAAGGATATATTTCACGGAAACAGAGCTTGAGTGAAATGTGACTATGCAGCATCCGCAACAAGTTCAATAAAATATTCTAGATTATGATGCAAGTTATGTTCTGTATTTATTCCACACCCCTTGTGTAGATAAGTTAAATCCATGACAGTGACCTCCATTGATGCTATACATGTAACTACCGTTGTGATTTAAGTAACAAGAACCCAGTAATTATCTCAGGGACCAGCCTAGACCTGATTTTCATGGCGAAGTGACTTCTCCCTATCACAAAAATAAGGTGAAGTGGGCGTTCTCTAAGGCGAAATGGGCTTTAAAAATCGAAATTGACCAGCACAGTAGTCGCCTATATAACGAAAATGGGAGATATTTAATATTAAATAAATGGTGAAGCAATGGTTCAAATATGGAATCTTTATGTTCAAATCATAACTCTAATAACTATGAATAATGTCCAAACATAATTGTGAGAGAATGGTAGAATTTTAGATAATAATTTTGGGACAACAGTATTTTTAGAACCGCTTAAGAATATGAAGAAAAAAAAAACAATCAAACAATGCTTAATTATTATCTGTGCATCATTCAGAGCAGATGGTTGACGTCATGTACGTCATCGCTTTTGGAAACAACATCAACATGAAGTAGTTCCGTCTTATATTCCCCTTGTGGTATACAACGATATGTGTTCGATGGCTGGGATTAGGTTTTATACAATGCCTCACATCTACGAGTGTGGAATATAAATTAATACATATAAATTTATATTAGACTTTTATATAAATGATGCTTATTTTATTATGCTTTGTAAACAGATAATTTGAAATACATTTGTTTTTCAAGTGGAGGAACAGCATTTAACTAACAAATCTGAGTTCAAGACACCAATCAATTGAAGTTTCTGACCCCAGGAATCCAAACTATTAACCAAAGATTGCACAAATTGATTTCTCAAGGTTTTCAAGTTTGACGATATAGCTTCGTTTATGAAATATTTAGTTTTCGAGAAAAAAATTCCAATCTTCCAAAACCATCTCTGTTCCACATTAATATGTCTATTGTAAAGTATTCAGGTGTGAAGTATTGAATAGGATAGACAGTCACAGGGAGATTTCATATACTTACTGTTTGGAGGTTGCATATAGTCATCTATTGTAGGATCAACATCTGGTATCTCAAGTCGAGTCTTCCTAACTGGTGGAGATAACATAACAGCAGACGACACTTGTTTCAAATGATTTGGTAAAGCATTGGCTGATGAGTTCAGAGCAGACATCCCTCAGAAAAGAAAGAGATAATGATTGAAAATAGATTATCCTTTCTTCAGGTTACACATTAACGAGGATATACAGAAAAGTTTATTATTTGGCATTAATTTTCATGTGACTGTCCCAATGGGACTAAGGCATGTGAACTTGGGTTCCAAAAGAGGTACGGTGGCCATACTAAAATATTTCTTACCCATATTAAAAGTATTTCTTATTCAAATTGGGAATAACACTGAGAAATGAGTCCGACCAACCTCACAATCGCAGGTTGTCATGGTGGATAGAATTTTTGACAAGTCACAAACATTTGACCAATTATTGAGGAACACCCCCAAAAATGAATTAATGGGAACCAACTAACTTCCCATCAGTAAGTATGAAGTTATTGAAGTTGAATTGGACATTATCCCTTGGTCTTGGATATAAAGTACCCAGCCCCATGTTTGCAGAATTGCTTCAAGATGAAATTTGTACTAAACTATCGAAGTTATATTGTTAACGCAATGTATGACAAGTTGAAAATAGTGCATCAATGACATTTTTATACACCCCTGACATTCTAGCTGGAATACTTGACCCAAGAAGTTTTCAATTAGTTTAGTCTCGGCAGCGATATAATTATGATTTCTTGACTTTATCTACTTATATTACTGTATACATTCAGAATTTGGCTTAAATTATCAACTGATTTACTAAATACAGTTAGATATTCAGTTTGTTGATGACCTGAGAATTTCCCCCGAGTGGAAACCCAGATTATATGTTTAAAATCTGATTGGCAAATAAAATATGTTTACTCCAAGGATACTGAAGATATTTAGATCAATCATACCTGGTATAGCATTTTCAGAACTTGAAATTCTGTTTGTCAGTACTGGATCTACTGCCCCCATGTTTGGATTTTGTGTCTCTATAATAAATGCCTGTAATATATATTACCAATATACTATTTGTGATTGAGAAAAATAGCTGAGTGAACAGAAAGAAGAGAGAAATGACAAACAAGAGGATAGTTAGGCTGTAATATATGAAGTTGGAAATAACATTTCTACATATCCCTCCATGGGGGAAGAGGGTAAATGTTCACAAATGTCACTCAACATCTTGATTTTCTATGTTTATTTGTATACTCTTTTGACAATTGAAAATATATTTCTCCCAAATACTGTTGAAAGTTTTAAAAGTGAAAATTATTAAAGGATTTTTTTATTTGGTTCAGTGGTTGTTCTAAATATTCTATGCAAGGTTTCACACAAGCTAAAAATATTCATAGAAACATTGAGCAAAATTAACAAGAGGTTGCACTATATTTGCTGGGTTACCCGTGCTTACCCCCATGGTAAAAATTGAAATATGGGCAGGTTGGAAACCAAATTGTGAAAAAAAATGTGATGAACGAACAAATTACTGGACAATTCTAACGGATGGAAATCCAACATTTTTCAGATAAACAAAGAGGGATAACTCTTGAACGGAAAATGTGAACAACGTCAATGAATCCTCTTTTGAAAGCCCACATGATGCCAAACCTGCATGCCAAACTTCAGTGAGATCCGATAACCCATGGTTAAGATATAAGAGCGGACGGAGGGAAATCCAACATTTTCAGATAAACAAAGAGGGATAACTCTTGAATACAAAATGTGAATATGAGCGGACGGACACACTGATTGAAAAACAGATGGATGGACGCATGTAAACCAGTATGCCCCCCATCTTTTAGGATGGGGGTATAATAACAATTAGCAAAGAGAACACACTAGAATTCATGTCATACATTTATATCCACATTACAACAACAGAAGACTTAGTAATCGGAACATTCAGAATTAATGCATAACTAAAACTGTGGAGACTTACTTTAAACATCAGATGACAATAGGACAATCAGTAGCTAACTCTTATTAACTCCTATCTGTTATAAATAATTGCCAATCAGCTGACGGCATTGGTAACGATATCAGACTGGCTGCAGGAACTTGTAATAAACCTCAAAGAAATGTCACATACTGACCTTTATACTTTTTATTTCTTCCTCTGAGCCAATTTTATATCTCTCAAATTCTGATTTGAGTTTACAAAATTCATCTTGAGTGAGAATGATATCCTGAAAATGACAAGTCGGCAAATGAAACAGAAAATTATATGTGCTCTATATAACAGCTGAATATTAAAGGCCCACTTAATTTTCGAACCCCCAGATCACATATATAAAAATATATGCCATATTATATACCATTGAAAGAGGAAGCTCCAAAACATTGTATTATTAACTAATCCGGTGTAATAAACTGTGGACGTTTTGTTTTTGTTGAGTTACAGAGATGTTGTTGTGCTTAATTTTCATCTGGATTGTAGTGCAAAGTGTATTATTTTCATAGAGGGGGAATGACTCTATATCTTAAAGATCGAGTTATTCCCCTTCCATTGAAAATACATTTTTAGTTTGAATTCTGTTGCATTCTGGGAGCCATAACGGGAGAAATCTTTCTATTTCTCTATGGGCATCTTCTGAGACACAGACGTTTCAAATGGAGATGAATTATAGTATTTTAATCATATTTTATGGCATAGATTGTTATTATAACCGTATAACAAGGCACTATAAAAAAAATTATTTGGAGGGGTACTCAGGAAAAATGAGAAGACAGACAGACAAAAAGATATTAGAAGTACAGAATGATTACCATTCATTGGTGGGAAATGTTCAGATAGTAAGTTTAACAACTTATTATCTGAACATTTTCTATACTAACAACTCGTCAATGAATATTTAGTACAGAAAGGGGTTTTAAATAATTATGTAAAAAGGTATTTGACTTTCTGGTCTTCAGATTGACATAAAACAAATGGAGGAAAAGAGAAGAGAGGTCTTGGTTATTGTTTAACTTGACTGTTTGACAATTAAACATTTTTACTTGGTTTTGCATTGGATTATTGTTGCATATGTACTCATTACGCGCACCGCATGTATACTAATGTACAAATTCTTGTTTCGCCTGGGCGCTGCCATAGCGCGGGGGGTTCTATTTATAGAATGTTAATTATTGGGACACATTAAAAGTTGTAGTGTGACCCCGAGGCCGAGCTGTAGTGCGACCCCGTGCCCGGTAAAAGGTGTAGTTGAGAATTTCAATTTCGTTTATTGGCGTTTACATTATGTCAATAATGTTGATTTTTGGTTTATGATAAGCTATGCCAATTATAAATAACAGAATTGAAAAAGATTCTATAATTACCATCATGGGTATATAATATATGATCTTGAGCGCGTTACCATTTCTGACTATGGTTTTCTTGTGGAGTATTGATGTGCAATCCAGTGACCACATGATGCCTAAGGCAGTGTACAGAATTTTAAAAGATGATCATTTTCAGTGGATTAATTAGTGATTGGTTGTTAACTGAGAAAACAAATTGGTTTCTCTTCTACAATATAATCGACTGAAAAAATCTTGACCTAATCTATGCTCGTTTCTTCCTGGATATTGTCATCAGAAAATCAGCTACTATGAATTAATAATTTAACTCATGTATTGTCTTGTTATTATCGCAAGTGACCTTTTTTTTTACGTCTGAAAACTCCAGAAGAAAATCCAGTTTGGTATTTGACAGGCAGATGACTATACAATCACTCATACTCACGGTGGTGAGGGCATCAACACAGTTTTTCAGCTGAATTACGTCTTCAGACAAATGCTCTCGAACAGTTGTTTCCGCTTTCAATCTTATTTCACACTGTAAAAAAATAATTGAAAGGTTTTTAAGGGGCCCCATCATATGTTCCAGTAAAATATGCTTGTATTTGTCACTGAATATAGTAAAAGCTGAGACATAATAATAATAATAATAATAATACATGTATATCCATTTATTACATGCATTAAACATTAATTTCAATGCATGCAAAAAACCAAGAATTTTAAAGGGCAATATAATATTCTTATCATGGTCTTCAAAATAACAATTAGTCTCGGTCACATGAATCTGGCATGGAAAATGGATGCTTTAATAACTTTAAATTTAAGTTGAACAAAGTTGAAAGCATCACTGAAGTAATTTATATCAACCTATCATTACCTCTTTGAGGTAGCGAGTAAGTTTCGTCACTGAATCAACCAAAGCCAGCGTGTATCCTTGAAAAGTCTCCTGTCTCTGTCTTTCGGCAGGAGGCTGTCGTCCTGTTTCTATCTCGTAATTCACGATCTCATCCTCTAAATGCTCCAGCACCTGAAAATTGTGGATTGTTAAATATTGCCATTATAGAGAGAACCAGAATTTCCCTTAGATTTTTTTAAACAAAAAGTTGTCCTTTGATCTATAGGTGTTCCACATAAGTTATACTAATAATAATAATGGTGGTTTCAATATATTTGATTATATATCACACACTGTTTCATCTTTCAATAGTTTTTATTTCTACATGACTATATTCAATATATACATGTTATCGCTGCAGTGAATTAATCTGGGTGAAGTATCATGTCGAGTTGAAGAGGTCAGAATGCTGGATCAAACGAGCTACAGCAGGCGTCGAGTTTGATCCAGCGATCTGACCTCTTCAATGAGACATGATGCAAAGCCCAGATCAATTCACTGCAGCGATAACAGGTTTATTATTATTTTTATTTAAATAGAACATTTCTGTCATTAATTGTGAAATGAACCAGATGTAGGCCATTAGTAACAAAAACAAAGAAGGAACTGTTTTTGTATTATAAATCGTCCGGCTTTTATATGGACATGCGCAATATGCGAGATAGAAAAGGGTGGTATGACATCGGATCAAATTGCAGCTGATCCGATGGTTGGGAAATGATCGCTTTATTATAGTGGTATTGGGAAAAGAAAAACGATAGTCATATAATAAATTGAAATCCCGCCAGCACTACCAATGATGACTGAGATACCGAGATCCAAACTTGGCAAAGACACATTTTCACTCAAGGGTCATAACTCTGGAACAAATTAATAGATGAAACCCATTCTAGATGGATATCACACAGCCCTCAAAATTAGTTATAACAAAAGGCGATGCTGTAGAAAAAGCTGTGGAAATCAATGCCTTAAAGTAAAATGTCAATATCAAGGGCTGTGATATCCCTCCCATGATGGTTATAAGTAAACCAAAAGATCATTGAAATCTGACCTATGATGGCTGAAATAGATAGCTCTATCTATTTCTACATCCCCCGCCAAACTTTGTTTATAGGGGAAAAGAATAATGCAGAATTCTATATTAAACACCCATATAATTAGAATTGCAAGAACGACAGACCTTTCTGAGATCTGTGACATTAAAGTTTCCGCTGCCTTTATTGGCGGTGGTTTGTGGTTGGCTGGTATAACACTTTGTTTTATTTAGTTTTCTTGTGTCATTCATTGCGGATTGTGGACTCCGTAGTGATGGGATTTCCTGCTGCATCTCAGGAGTTCTGAAGACATTTCCTGAAAAAAAACAAGTGCTCATCATAAAGCCAATACAAACAAAATTTTCAAGATTCTGATTGAACTCAGAGCTAATTTTTTATTTCATTGTGTTGAGTCATATGATTATTTCTCATGTAGAAAGTGTGTTTTATTTAATGTTCATTTCGTGGTATGGCCAAACCACAAAATCATTTAACCATTTCATGACTTCAGCTGCACTGGTGCAGCATTAAAGATCCTGTCCCATTGCATTCTCTTATATATGAGAGTCTCTCATAGGGAGCATCGCATATAACAGAGATGCCAGAGCGACGCGAAGCATATCTTTTATCTCGATCTGGTTGCTACTGGAAAAACCCAATGGCTATAAATACATGTAGATCTGACAGTACTGCATAGACCTGATCACCTCAGTACATGCGGAGCGATATGGCAATCAGCCACTCAATTTGCCAGCTTCTATTCCTCACTTCACTAATTGTCAACTGAGTAGTGCCTTTGTTTGCCCTAAAGGAACGGGGATATATGCTAAAGCACTGGAACAAAGCCCATCGATATTGAGGGAGGAACTATTTCGTCTAGCGCCAGGTCAATTGAGTAATCACACTGCAGCATACTGTCTTTTGGGTAATTCGTTCGATATTATTTAACGCAAACCACCCTCCCACCCAATGTTTCCTGCTTCCGATTTGGGAGGGGGTACCCCTTGTGCTAACAGCTATGCTTAGTGTGTTTCAGGACTAGATATGTGATCGTTGACCAGGACTCAGTAGTTGGCGCTTGGGTGGTACCAAAAAAGGGCCTTCACCAATGACAAGAAAGCTGGAGGACCATAAACACGTTTCCGACTACCTGTTGCTTTTGTGATTAATAAAGGGTAGTAATTAAGGCAAACCTGTCTTGTTATTAATAACAACCATGCGGGATAAATAGCAGAATGCACTGACTTACAATGTCTTGGTAAATATTGTTATACCAATTGTTAGGCCAATGTATTCTCTTATATATGCGACGTTCCCAATTGGAGACACGCATATATAAGAAAATGCATTGGCACAGGGTTTTCGCAAAATTTCAGGAATCTCCAGTCATCGAAGGGTTAATTGAGCAAAATTAGAAATCTTTTAGATTAAAAAAATCTCTCAAATTTTACTTAAGACTACTACATTCTGAAGTTCAATCTCCCATAATTTGCATACCAGAAGTTAACATTTATGCCTCATACTGACCATGTTGTAAAGAATTCTCTTGTAATCTTGTGCTGTGAGCTGGACCTGCTTCAATCTGACTTAAGTGAGCCTGACCACTGATGGTGCTTAATGTATTGTTGCGCTCTTCTAATGCCAAAAACTGCTGGAATCGTTCTAGGTTCAGTTTAGGTTGGTAGCTTACTGAATCAGCATCATCCTCATCATCTAGGATAACAACAAATCAAATACATGTATACCAATAATATACTAGTACCAGAAATTATTATCCATCCCTTAACTAATACTATTTCTGATTGGGCAAAAGCCATCATTTGATAATCCAGGAAAAAGTCATATTGGACTCCCGAGTGTTCAATATGACTTTTTTATCAGGACTCTATGATGTCACGAATTAACTCTACAAAATGAATCGGTGAAATTGTGATGCGCACACAATACTCTGGTGGATTTAGCAGACGTTTCACTTCGCATGGAGTTTTTTTTAAACTTCCGTGTTTACTGTTCCAAATCATGCTTTCTGATGATCAAATACAGGCTTTTATAGAGTATCATGTGCCGACAAATTCCAAATATAACCACGAAAGTTTTATTCCAAAAATTTGGATACTGTATACACCCATCAGTAAGCCCGGGGGGTTCGTGCACATTTTTGGTCAAAAAGTGGGTACTGGGCTTACTCACGAGGACCTCCCCATGCAAAAATTAAGTTAGCCTTCAGGTACTGACCTACCATCATGTTTTTCACTGATGCTTTTTAATCAAGCTAATTCTTATAAAAAACACAACAGTGAGAAGTGGTGAACACACATCACACTTCTGCATTATCAAAGGATCCTACAAAAACACCAAGTCATTACTCCACATCCCATTGGATTTAATCTGATAGAGGTGTGCACAATAAGTGACACATCCTTTGATTTTATTGATTTGAAACCTCTTTGACTGATCCAACAACTAAGAATAGAATAGAATAGGATGTGTATAATTCAGAATATTAACAAAGTGTATCTTTATTATTTAAGAAACTGGTCAAATTATAAAAGCAGATGTGCTTGAGTATCTTCTCCTATTCTACAGGATAGATACATGATTGTATTCACCTTCCAAATGCTCAAAAATGGGGGTGGGCTTATCTACGAGGACCACCCCATGTTTTATTTAGGGTAAAAAACAGACTGGGCTTATCTTCGAGGATGGGCTTACTGACGGGTGTATACAGATGGATAATAAACAGATGGATAATAAAAATGTCATTTTACAATGTTGTAACTCGCATGTCTCGTCCAATATAACTTTTGACCACAACCTGGACTCATACAAGAAAAACGCATACTGTACACAACATTGTAATAACTTCATATTATGTGTGCTGCTTTGACTGTATAAACAGCTTGCTGTATATTCGCCCTGTGCAATATCACCCAGTGTAATAAGCTATACAAACACAACCAACATACATGGCTAAGTTATGAGGGTAAACCACTAGACAGATAGGAACGATTCAATATTTCCAATTCAACTAAGGGTTACTCTAAAACAGAGAATATGATCAATAATATTGGCCCTCTTTTGAAAGTGTTTCTGTTGGCAAATCTCAAAATAAATTTAATTGAGATCTGATAGCATTTCCTGAGATTCATGAGTGGTATGATATTATTAAAAGTCTGAATATTGACTTTACTTGCTATTCGTCGTCACTGCTGACAAAGTCAAAGAAAACATGGTATATTAACCCTTTCATGATGGGAGCTGAGCTGGTGCACCATTAGAGATCCTGTACCAGTGCATTCTCTTATATATGCGAGTCTCCCATAGGGCTTTGCATATATAAGAGAATGCACTGGCTTACAACGTCAAGGTAAATATTGTTAGACTATTGTATTCTCTTATATATGCAAGGCTCCCAATGGGAGAATGCACTGGCACAGGGTTTTCACAAAATTTCAAGAAGTTCTAGTGATGGAAGGGTTAATAGCCATCATTTTGGAGGATGCTCACTATTGTTCACTAAATTATAATGCCCTAACAATAAAATATTTACAGCCTGAAATCCAAGTCTCTTTCATGTAATCGGTGCCATGGCAACTTGCTCACCAAAGAAATAAGAATGTTTAAATTAATTTATGTGTCTTTTGATGAATAGCGGCATTAGACACAAATTTGCTTCAATATATCTAACATACAGGTGCCATGAGTGTTACAAGTGTATCCCCCCCCCCATCCAGTGGATTGGTCTATCAATTATCATCAGTAAATATCTACTATCTAAGACATATATGTATTTCATCATCTTTATGTCGCCAGTGAGAGAGTTGCCCAAGGGTGATTCTTTATCTCACTTGGGAGAATGCTTGTGAATGTGTGCGCATCATTTGCAATGTATGTGTCCCATCCTCATTTAGTGTGTCTGGCATTTGCAGAATGAGGTCCCCAGAGGGTGAATTTAGTGATGATATCCTGCATGGCAGGCTAACATCATCAAATTCCCCTCTGGGGACCTCATTCTGCTTAGGCCTCATCTTCTGTGAAGTATCTAGAGTCTCAAATTAATATTGTTTTTAGTTACTTTTTCCCTTCTCTTCAGTTTCTATATCAAATAATTTGCAGAAGAAAAATTGCATAATCAAGGTGACTAATGTGTGAACATCAACTTCTACTGCAGAACTTCAATCTGATCCTAGGTCTCCCTTATCAGTTAAGGTCTAAGCAGAATGAGGTTCACAGAGGGTGAATTTGGTGACATTATCATGCCATGTGAGATAGCATCACTAAATTCACCCTCTGGGGACCTCATTCTGCAATTGTCAGACACATTAAATCCAGACTTGAGTAACAGACAAATTAAAGACATATTATGGACTTGTTCGGTGCGTGAAAGTGATAAGTTAGTATTCTGTCGCTATGCCAACTGGAGGACTGTAACATTCTACTAACATCGCCGAAAATCAGAAGCAAATCGACCATACACCTCCATTGAAAACATCGTCCAAACTACACTCAATTGTAAATAATTACTACGTCACTCTGAATTCATCTATCAGCGATAAACTAACGAAAACGATTTTGCCATCGAGAGTCACTGCATTTAATGAATATATAAGGACCGTGTTTGTTTCTATTTTAATATAATATTTCTAAAAATTACTACTTTGAACAAGATTATTGTCCATTTGTATTTGATCACCCTACAGGGGTGTTTCACATCACTTTAACTCTTACCTGTTTCTGAATCGAGGGTGTGGCCTTCTAAATCATTCAGAGCTCTGTCACTCATTACTGAATCGCTTAATTCTTCGATTCGTGACTTTAGCTTTGGGATAGATGCCATGATGTTTTGTAAGCTGAAAAAAAAATTAAGTGTATTTAGGATTCCAGACATTTTATGAAATTTCATGCTCATCATATAGATTCTAGTGTACAACATACAAGCCTGTACGTTTCCATCATTTGTACTGAATAGTGTTCTATTTATAACATGATTTAATTTAATGGTTGCATTTGGCTAAAATCTCTTTAACTTTTAATCACTAATCAAGACTCTCTACATGTATTTATGGGAGGTATTTATGGGAATGATTGTCACAGCTGTTAACAGGTAATCACTGCCAGACAGAGTGTTAATTTGCATAATTTTTATGAGTGAGTACCATTTAATATGAACAATATGTGCGCAAGGTGTTTGTTTCTGTTTGAAATTGTAGTGACTTCCGGTGAAAATTTGAGGCTTTTACTCTCGCCTCGTGTCGCCCCCTAGTGAGCACATCCCTGGTTATGGAAAAATGGGAGGGACACTGAGATCAATTAAATTTTTTGTCACTTATTTCCACCAAGCCTCACAGTAATGCCCAAAGTATTTGACCCCTTAACCACAGCATAATTATGGGTAATTTTTCAGGATTTAGTCGGAAATATGGCTAGTTGCCATTCATCGGAAAGCTCTCGCCATGAGCTTTCTGATGAATGGCAACAAGCCATATTTCCGACTAAATCCTGAAAAATTAACCAAAATTCTGCTGTGGTTAAGTGGTCAATTACTTTGAGCATTACTGTACATGGTCATTTCCGTGATACAGGAAATCTGATGGTCTGGTTTAAAGATACTAAAGTGGTGACCTCCAAATCAGACAATAGGTCGTTTGTTGAGCTTATAATCTGAAAATTTCCCACTAATGAATAGAAAACCTTCTGCGCTTAAATTATGTTTGTCTGTCTGTCTGCTTATATTTCCTGCACATCCCTCCAGATGAATAATAGACCAATCCTATGTATAGCTTGATACCTGAATGGGAGAGTACATTCAGTAAAGAAAGGGTTAACATGTGGACTGACAGCAGACTAACCTCTGATTTTGTTCATCACCTGCCCCAGGAGCAGACGTTACCATTGGAAATCCAGCCATTTTCTGAAAACAGAATAGCAAATAATTGAAAATATGATACCATAGTTAAAGTTTGATACCAATAAACAAAGAGGGATAACTCTTGAACGGAAAACATGAACAAACTCTTTTGAAAGCACTCCTGATGGCAAACCTCCATACCAAATTTCATCGAGATCTAATAAGCCATGGCTGAGATAATAGCTCAGACAGATGGACGGATGGAACGATGGACAATCTTGCGTGCGTGTACTTGCCTACTTCCTAAATAGTACTTATTTTAATAAAAATTAATCCGATTTAATTTAGCTTCACCTTAAACTGTTCGATTATTTAGGGAGAACTGATGGTCATATGTGCCCAAACTCATTTAGATTATATCTATGCATTCCCCATATGTATATAAATTCAGTTCACAATTGTACAGTGGGCCATTAACTTGACAGTCTTCGTTTCATTCTTGTTTAAACTTTTGCAGTAGTGCTATACTGTGGTGTTGTTGTTCTGAGTAATGTGGTGTTTGTGTCTTGTTTGGAAGAGCTTTGTGAGTGTACTGAAGGCTAATTAGATGAAACTGGAAGAATGTGATTGGGAATTTTTAGGCTAAATTGGGAAAAATCAGGTCCATTTTGCATTGAGATAGGGGCCAAAATTTGGACCTTGATGCTACCTAAGATAACCGCCGCCATATTAATAAAAGTCAAGTTAGAAGAAACAACTACACCAATAGACAACTTTAGGAGGGTATTCCTTTTCAGTCCTGGACTTTCTAGTAAGACAATACCTTAGGATCATCTCCGAACATATCCTTAACAACATTCATCATCTTGTCTGTCTTTGATAAAACATCTTCTAACTGTAAAAGGATAAACATTGAAAACGATTAACCTTAAGAAGTTAAGAATTTACACATAATTAGAACGCAGTCACATTTATATAAAATACACACACGCAAACCAAGTTATTAAAGTAGCACATAATTTTAGAGCCACAAATAATTTGTGACTTTTGTCAGTCTGGCGATCAAATTACTAGCAAAACTAATACCCGGACTTTATATACAATGTACCATTATAAGACTTACCAAAGTGATAGAAATTTGTTAGCCATTTTGAAATTTCTACACAGGAAAAGATTGGCAAGGAATTATATTAAAACTAGAGTCATAAATTACCATGTTGTTTGCATCGTTCATAGAGCACTTGATTGTATTTTTCACTAATCCATGGTTCAAATTAATTCATTTGTTGCATATATTCTGTTGAGTATAAAATGGTCCCATTGGGCTGGATTTAGTGTACAGTACGGGTGTGGTCCCTTTAAGTGATGAGGCCAAACAAAATTAATGTTCTGCTTCTCAGACACTGTCCATCCATAAAAATATGGCTTGCTGGGTGCTTTTTATGGCCCACCAAAATAAAAAAAATTTAAATCATTCTGCTACTTGGCTTCTGGTCTCTGTTTACTGATAATAAATTAAGCTAGGCTGCTGGGAAATTTTTGTTGTAAAACATGTGAATAAAAACCTGCCTGTCGGTTAATTTTGTGGGTAAAAAATAAATACAAAAACCTGCATGTATGCCCATTTTGAAAATAAGTGTCTGAGATATACATGTAGATATTCAACTTTGTGTGGCTCTAGTAGTCAGATTGAATCAAAAATATTGGAAAAATCGAGCCATAAGTGCCAGAATGTATATTGTTGTAGAACTGAAATAATAAGTCTACCTAGTATACATCACAACTATTTAATTTTTACCTGCTGCTTATCATATAAAATTTCTTTGATGATCGCCATCTGTTTAGCCTCCTTGTGGCGCATCTCTAAAAAAAGTGAAAATGAAAGAACTCAACACAGCATCATTCTAATAAATAGCATATGATAACCCTTCATGCAGAAATATACATTCCACTTAGAACTGCTTCAAATAATTATTTTCCAAAAATAGGATAACAGGTTGCAGTTTCTGAATTTCAGGGGATGAATGATGGTTCAATGTTGCAAATATCAAAAATATTTAACAGTATCACAGCGATCTACCACTGAAAATCACAAAACACATATATCCCCTACTTTTATTACCCATAAGATTTCACCACTATCAAAGCCTGGTTTACAAACATTTGGGTGGGGAACAAGTAGATGCAGGAGGAGAAAATAAGATTTAAAAAAAAACATTTATCACCACCAATTAAACATCACCACCAATCAATCATCACTTTATTAACATAAAAATTACATCAGCTGATGCTTGAAACAACGAGCGACAGCAGTTAACCAACACCGAGTCAATAGGCCATATTATGGAATACTTCCACTGATGTTATTAATATTAGGTATGATTAATCGACTATAGTCGATTATTGGCGAACGATTATCAATTAATCACCTGCTGATCTTTTATGTAACCTCACTCCTGGCATGTGTTTTGATTTGTGAGAAGACTTTCTGTAAGCCTGAAAAAATAAACAATATTTAATCATAAGCTGTCAATTCACAAAATAATCTGGTTGACATTTAATTAAAAATGCATAATCCAAATTATCGCTCCCAAATTACTATTTCTTTGACTTTGGGGCTAACAAATATTTGATTTGAGTCGAGGAACCCACCCCTCAAAGCTCAGATATCTATTTTTGAAATTTGTTATTTCCCCGAGATATGTAATTTTTGGCGGCCTGGCTATTAATCGTCAAGTCGGCGGTCTTGGATCAAATTGCAATGAAGATGGATTTAACTCTAAAATCAAATGGCTTTGGGTGTTAGATATTTGACAATCGGGCCAAATTTTTTGAACAAAATGTTGATAAATAACACGTTTAGGGCAATTTTATACTACAGTTGTCTGTAGCATTGTTTTTGGGCAATTCATTGATCCTGATAACAGAAGCGGCATTTAAAAAAATGCTACTGGATGTGTGACTGGCAGGACTGGTGTTCCCAAGACATAACTGTTGATAGTGAAGCATTAATTATCAATTTATATATTTGTGAAATCTGGACATTTTAACCGATATTGGGATTAAATAATAAAAAACAAGAATTAAATTGCCAATTGAGCCACAAATCCCCATTTTAGAAAGGTTAGCAAATTTATACTCACAAGTTCATCAACAGTAGCCTTATGAACACTGAGATCTTGAATAGAATCCTACAAAAATAAAGCCACAAGGTGAAGGATATCATCGAATTAGAAATATATGAATAGAGTATAGTATCAAGAATCAACAAATCTTTTCAAAATGTGACCCAAGCTTTCATGCATTAGTAACTACCCATTCTTTCTAAATTAACATGGTTAAATCTAAGCTGTTTTAGTAAGGACCACACGCCGGTTGATGCAAGAATGATAGCTTATATAAAAGTTTGTTATAAGGATATGTCTTGAAGGAATTCCTCAAGTTCTGATATTAGCTAAAATTTATAATAAAGATTGATTCATAGTGATTATGAGGCTACTTACATCCCATCCAGGCTTCTTTCTACTGACAAATCGCCGCTTCCTTTGATTACTATATGAATGTCTCACTTTGATGAATGACATGTTCAAACCTGGAATGAAAAAAGTGGTAAATTGTATGTAAATATGAACGTTATCGACTATTTAAAGTTAATCATTATAAATGGAAAGTTGTGTTGGGTGAAAGACTTTGAAAAGATTAATTACAGATAGTAAAATTAATAACTAAATTTCTTTAATTTCTTTAATATCTGACTATTAATGCTTGTACAGTTTTTCGTCCTGACAACTGATACACATGTTATAATATGCTCAATTTAATTGAACAAACAGTGAAGTCAGCTGCGCAATTTAATGTCACGTGACATGCACTTTCGGTTTCTACAGTTTATACCTGTTTTACGCTGTGTGTACTGTATAGATAGATTTGTTGTGATGCGTATGCTGCATGCATACATTTTGATTTTTGATAGTCTGACATACATAAATCAAAATGTTTACATGTTGACACACAATAAAGTTACATATCGGCTTACATGAGTCCCATGAGATGTAATTTGTGTACATCATCATATAATTTATGATTACGCGCAATCACAGCGTCATCATCGCAGCCTGGCTCTAACCCAAATTGTCATGTGCTTCCCGGCAATCCCCACTGTAATATTAATATATTGTTCAAACATAGACCCAGGTACGGCCGGTGTATTGAAGAGGAGATGGCTGTATATCAAGTTTGTGTTTGGTAAATCACTTTCTCCATGTTTACTGGTCACATTTATCCAACAAAACATCGTCATATTTAAAACAGTTTATTGAAGAAAAACAAGCACAGGTCTGATTTCTATTTAGAGAATCGGAAATGCCGATGTTGAAACCCGAGTACCGATTGTCATCAGATGGGCCACAATTGGCCGATTCCGATTGTCGTTCCCGATTATAGGCTCATCACTATAAGATTTAAACAAAAACGATGTATTTTTTATTTTCCGTGGGCGCCGCCATTTTACGAAATGCGTCCGGATGTCGAGTCATTAGAAACGGGACCTATTATAAAGCGACGAACTGAGACAAACAGCGTCGGCAGCTATTTTCGAAAAAATAAAAAATATTTTTTGGCGCGGGAGGTTTTAATAGGTGCGGGCGGGTTAGGGGAATTGGGAAACAAAGTTATTTTTTTTTAGGCCTAATTCTAATTTCTAGTAATTGTTGTGCATGAAACTGAAAGTGATGTCAGATGAAACCCAGTTGTCTGATGTAATCATATTAAGTCAACCTAATCAAATATATTGCCTTCAACTTACGGTCAATAAATAAATCATTCACAATACGCTATCAGAATCAGTGTTGACTGTTAATGTTATTGTGAATTTGTGTTGCAACAACTTGTTTCTACATGTTGACTTCACGAAAATAGGAAACAAAATAGAATCGTCGTGCCCTACTAATTGGGAAGTATGTATGTTTTGTGAAAACAATACGTTCCGTTGTCGGAACACTCACCTCAGTAGATAAGTGATAAATCATGTAGATTTTCGGGGTAGGCTTGAGCAAAATTCGGTATTTGTTGCTGGCGTATCAAATAAACCGCCGTAAAAGCGACATCTAGCGGACAGGGGGAGTGCAATCACAATGCGAGAACATGCGCAGACGCTCTGCGCATTAGTTATAGGAAAATTTATATTCATTACTTTTTGTGTGTACTGTGCTTTGATGATTGATTCAAAAGCCGGTGATTAGCGGTGAATGTGAGCAGCTTACTGCGGCGGGTAATACAATCTTATACACTGTATATTTTGGCATCGATAGCCACATGGTAATCACATTGGACATGTTGATTTTGTGTATTGTTGACAATAGATTGTGAATTGACAATGAAATTGAACGAGTCTGCTTTGTTTTCCGGTGTCGGCGGTACAATTTCATTTTCAGTCAAGACCCCGGCTTCAAGTTCGGTGCTCCGGCACTGCCTTCATAATTTGGAAACCCAGCACATTTGTTGAAAGTTCTTGTCAAAATCCGTCTGATCCAACTACCGGATCTCTGAGTCTTGAGAAACTCAAATGCGAAATTCAAAATGGCATAAGTACTCAGTCTCCAGTGTGAGTGTCCACTGAGCCACTGGCACTAACCATGCACATGAGAAGATAAATTTACTTTGAGAAAAGTTCTACTTGTGTGAAACAAAAGGAGAACAATGTAATTGTACTTGCTCTCACTGATCGATAACTGACTAAACAATAAAAGAATTGAAAGACACTTTAGACAGACCAATTGAATTGGGTTTTAACATATTAAACCACAAATCATGTAGCAATTTCGCATCTCAACCAATTCAATTTCCAGAATCCACTGTGAGTGTGACTGTCTCCACTCCAGTCTGCACTATTGTGAGTATTGAATCTTTGGCATTGGATTCAATATGAAATATGTTATTCAATCAATAATAATATCAAAACATGCATTAAACGTTGTTGTTTTCTGTAATCACTCTGATTTAAAGTCTCTGGTGCTGTAATGATTTGCTTGACCCTTGGTACTTCAAACACTTGATGCTGTCCTCGGTGCTTCATATAAAGTTAAACTGCAATATAATTAATAACTGTTGGCTTTTGGTTCAGTTTTAACCAAGTAATATCAAGAAATGATATTATTATTAAAACAGATTAGTTTCAGGAAAAGTACTGTGGAAATTAGGATATGGTTCACAAGATGTAAGAACACCCCTGATTAGATTGACTCCTTCAAGGACTCTGCAATAGTGGTTTCGAAATAGAAGGAGCCATATAAAGGCTGTCCAGAACTTCTTCAGTTTATATTATGCAGCAGCATTATTTCATTGATGAACACTGAAAACATACTGACACAGAGTTATTGAAGTTCAGGAAAAGAACTGTAGAGTATAAAATTAGAAAGTGGGGTAAATACTCTAGTGATCCGAATAATAGTAGGGGTCGGAATAATAGTAGGGGGTGGAAAATTTGCCAAATTTTAATAATAGTAGGGGTCGGAATAATAGTAGGGGGTGGAAATGTCAATGAAAAAGGAGATCATTGAAGAACACTGATTTAATTATCAAACAAAAACTTATAATAAACACTCCTCGACCCAGCACGGACAACGTCTGGTTCTTGCAGAACCTTTTCAATGTCATTGATTTGAACGGAGAACACTGCGTCAACACTTTCAGGCTATTAATTTTTTTTGGTCGGAATCGGTCCACCAACTACTCAATTGTGTTCTAATTAAAGAAACTTTCAAACGTGAGCCCCAGACGTTGATTAACTTCTTAGTTAATAACGCGTCAATTGTAAAAAAAAACACAGACATAACGCGTTGTCACCTTTGTTCGCGGCATCGCCTCACTGAACGATAAACAATACCCGCAGAGGGGGGTCTGTCTATTGCAATAGGGTCGCACGAATTGCAAAATAGCGACACGTGCGAGGATGGAGTTACTTCCCATGGATCAAATCATTGATTATATTGCGATGCCAGACGGTTGCGCGAATTCTTTGAACGTATTCCGTTTCATGCATGCCATTTGATTAAAAACTACGAATAATGCGATCATTCATGGAGTATGGGTGATCAAAATTAAATAATCGTAGGGGCTTGAATAAGAATCGTAGGGGGTGGATTTTTTCTCCAAAATTAACAATCGTACGGGTACAGTTATTCGGATCACTAGAGTAGATGCGGACACACCCCTGTTCATATGATTCCTTCATCGAAAGTACGAAAGTGGTTTGAAAGTTTGAAAGCATAGGGAATCCCACAAGGGCTGTCCGGATCATGGTATGGTAATCTCACCATACTGTCCCATGTAATCATTGTTGATTGTGTGTGTGTCATCTCAGTTGACCTGTTATGGTCTAAATGCTAATGTCAGTGGTTCTAATGAAGTCACATACCACCTTTTGAATGTTTATTCTTGTGCTTTTATCTAAATTGTCTACCTTACCAATTAAGGTGTTGATGTCTGATGTATTGGGAGGATCCTGTGTACATATTTCGCCATAAGCTCCTAGACCATCTTTTAAGCACAGATGGACTTTTTGGAAAAGTACCTTTCTTGCTTTGTCATGCAGGTTACAATCATTTAAGTAATGTTTAATGGTAGTAGACCACAGTCACAATTCGGTGAGTCTTTAATTTGCATCTTATACAAGTGGTGGTTTAATACTGTGTGTCCCAGAATTAGTCTATTAATTTTTATTTCAGTCTTTCTATCTTGATGGTTAAGTAGGAGACTTTCCCTTTTGCTGGGTATTTCTGGGAATAATTCAAAAGTGTGTCGCGCACTGTCACTATTGTCCCATTTGAACTGCCACTTAGAGTGTAATACGTATATCTGTGATTAGGGTCTTTGAATATTCTTTGAGTGTTTTTGTCACATTTAGGTCAATGTCTAGGTTACCTGCATTTGTTAGGTTAGGTTTGATCGTGGCAGCTTCTTTTGCTGCTGCGTCTGCTAATTCGTTGCCTTTAATGCCAATATGTCCCATGATATGTTTGAATACGATGTTTATTTGAGAATGTCTTTCGATATCATGTATTATAGACATACCTTTTAAAAGTTTTATCAATATCAGAAATACAGCAAAATATGAAGACAATTATTCAATTTGACTTGTTGGTTCTTTATTTAGAGCTTGACTCGTTCTGTACTTTCGGTCACGTGTCGTCGTGGGAGGTTCCCGGAAGGTGGAATCGTCTCGCTGCGCCTGGTAGCTCCGAAGTAGTGCCTCGCTGCACGGGTGGCTCTAGCGTAGGATAAATCAGTCGGTGACAATTCCGGTGAAACTCACAAAAGAACACACTAATTTCCAAAGACATAATGTTCAGCACTAAATCCTCTTTCACTCAGACAGATTTACACACAGAACTGTCTGACAGCCATATTAAGAAATTCTATGTCTGAAGAGGACATCCAATCAAATAATTATGGTCACCCAATTATCAAGCGAATTAAGCCATATAATAAGGTGAATGAAATTATGAATATTGAGTCCTCAAAACCAACAAGGCTGCTGGACCAGTGAAGGATCCAGGGATTTTTTGGGGACACCTGTTTTTGGACAATGATATGGTGAGGGAATATCCCAAAGGCCTGAGCGGGGGAGGATCGGGAGGGAGTGTCCCCCCTGCTTTGGGGTCTGGGGGTTTTCTGGAGATTTTTTGAAAATCCATTGCATTGAGAGCTAATCTAGGGCTCTTTGAGTCAGTATTTTGAATTTTACTGAGAGGTCAATTTGATCAAGTTTCTCTAGCGTAACTTTGGAAATTTTTATATACCGGTATGTATGGATTGGAAGTGCTTACAAGTTATTGTCAGATATCTTTTGGTTCAATGGATTAAATGCTTATCCTGCTTGAAATGAGACTTACCGTTATCACTCTAATTCATATAATAGGCTATTTTCTAAAATTCAAGTGAGAGACGCATACATAATATACTAGTAGTACAGAAACAATGTCTATTAAGTTAGTAATTACTATTAGTACTAATCTCTATGTTAATTATTCATTTGGTATTTATATGAGATCCCACCTGATAACCAGGTTGATTTGATCAAATTGTCACTGTTCCTGTACTCTATTGTGTAATTTCACGTGAATTTGATTGAAATACTGAAGTCTGAATGATAACAAACCTCTAAATTCAAACTATTTGAAGTTTTCACAGATGAAAGCTAGATAAAGCCAAACATACTTTATAGTATGATTCCAACTGTTAAAATTTAAATCTTCTTTTAAACTTAAATGTCTTATGTCAATATATATAGATATATATATATATACTAGAAGGTGACCCGACTTCGTCCGGCTTTGACCTTGAATTGTCCATTTTGAATGTCAAGGTCAAGTGGGGTCACGATTTGACCAGTCCAAAACACTGCCCGGACAAAAGTACCCGACAAACGTGCCCGTCGAAATCCATCCGGTTTTACCCGATTTGACCTTGAATTTATTATTTTCAAGGTCAGGTCGGGGTCACGATTTGACCCGTCCAAAACACTCAGTTGACAAAAGTACCCCCATGTATCAAATTTCGTCGAAATCCCATCAAAATTGGCGATTTGACCTTGAATTGACCCGATTTCAAGGTCACGTCGCACGGGCAAATGAATATGCTTATGAGACTCCCCATAGGCCGCGGCGGGCGAAACAGGCGCCTGTGTTTCGTTCCCGACCGAGGGTCCCACGGCACGGGACGAATGTACCCCCGCATACCAAGTTTCATAGAAATCCCGTACTATTGGGGCATTTGACCTTGAAATGACCCGATTTCAAGGTCAAGGTCACGACGCATGGACAAATTAATAGGTTTATGCCACTCCCCGGCCGAAGATACCCACACATACCAAGTTTCATCGAAATCCTGTAATATTCGGGCGTTTGACCTTGAAATTACCCGATGTCAAGGTCACGTCGCACAGACAAATTAATAGGCCCATGCCACCCCCCCGGCCGGAAATACCCCCACATACCAAGTTTCATCGAAATCGGCTCGGCCGTTTTCGAGTTCATCGCGAACACACAGACACACAAACAGATCTTCGTCCGGGCTTTGACCTTGAATTGACCATTTTGAAGGTCAAGGTCCGGTGGGGTCAAACACCAACACCCCAAAAATGGTGGAAATCGGCCCAGCGGATACCGGGAAATCGGCCCAGCGGATACCAAGATACCCTATGCATCAAATTTCGTCTGTAAAAATCCGCGAGTTTAACCCGATTTGATTTCCACTCAAGTATATAAACGCGCCTCATATACACACGCTCTTTAATTATCAAGTTTCAACGTAAAGATAAATTACCATCGGTGCCCGAGATATCGCCAAGACGTCTGAAACAGTCAAATGCATCGGCCGGTTAAGCGTTAACGTGATCTAACGTTATGACCTCTAACGACGTCATAGAAGTTACGCATTGTTTTTATCCTGATGGAAGATAGTACCACTTCTTCTTGATAATTGAGGCAGATAACTAAAACGGATACATACGCATTACATGTATATATCGTTGGAAAGAGGAAACACGAAAGATTCTCAGTGTCATTATTATGACTGGCATTTTATTATTCGCGCTGTTTCGAATCGATTTGTAAGCACCGAACTCAAATGAAAGTCCCGTAACACAGCGTAAAAACAGATTTGACCTCGGCACGTGAAAAGTTGACCTCGGATCTGAAAATTAATATGCCTATGCCACTTCCCGACCGATAGTACCCTCACATACAAAGTTTCATCGGGTCGGCCGTTTTCGAGTTCATCGCGAACACACACACAGACAGATCTTCCAAAATATGTAATAGATTATGATATGATTGGAATCTGAATTAAAAAAATATGGCCATATTTCCTACTAAATCCTGAAAAGTTACCCATAATTCTGCTGTGTTTAATGAGTCGATTACTTAGGGCATTACTGTATCAAGTGCACCCATTTCATACATGTACCTACATGTATTATTAATTATGACAGAGAAATTGCCTGGAATGTGTATAAACATCACTGGCGTTTCCACAGGGGTGCATCCTATCCAGAGTGTGAGATAGTTATTATTACGGTACATATGCCTGTTTCGGTGTCTCTCTTCTGAACAGTTTGTCAAAACATAAACAAACTTGACATCTTAGATGGAATTAGAAATAAAATCCAGTGCTCTATCAATACTACTCATAAAAATGTTGCCTTTTATGTACGGCATCAAAATGTCTATTAATAATTAATAAATGAAATTAATAAATGTGCATGAACCAGGCAGTGTGGATTGGAATGGCTGTACATTATATGAAACTTCAACTCAAAGTTCATTGGCAAGCTTGGCAATTCATAACTCACTCAATACCAAGCCCCTAGTGTAGAAAAGTTGGGAATGGGTTTTATATACTACAATGCATATTATAGAACAATCTTTATGTACTCACACAAATACATTATCAGGAACCTGTGCACATCATTTAAAACGTATCATCATCAATCAGTGTTTATCGAGTTCAAGAGTTACTTTTTAGTTCATCTGGTTCGAGTGTTTCTGTTCTTCCTCTGGGATTCTCGGCGGCGTTTCCCGGAATTGGCCGAATCGTACAAGTTCCAGATGCGATGATTGGCTCTCCCACAGTTGTTTATTGAGGTCAAATGTGACGCATTTTGACCGCCTTCAGACGAGGTCATTCTGTGTTTATTTTAGTGTCCACGACGTAAAAGTACAATACCCAAATTCACTACACTAGCAATTTATGTACAATGTAGGCTGAAATCCCGACCCCTTGAGCGACATTATGATGTTATTTTATTATGATCAGTCGGATACCATATATAGAGCCTTGATTTCTGATTCACCACACACCGTTGTTTTACAAAAGAAATAATTTAGCAATATGCCTTTTATTTCAGTTGTGAGTCTTACCTGAAGATGGCCTCAGGTGAAGACGGGGGCATGATGTCGGTCCCTCCACCTCAACAACAGCAGCAAGGCCCATCACAATATCCTCCACAGGAAATGCTTCAAACTGTAAGTTTATAACATCATCTGGTCCTATCATTCCATGTTATTATCAGCATGATCACAGTATCATCACACTGTTATATTAAAGGTGGGTTAGTCAAAGCTGTAACACTTCAAAATATATACCATATGATTCCTTTGGACTAAGCCAAATTTCCCATGTGTGCTGTGCGGGGTAGCATCACTAAATTTACCCTCTGGGGACCTATTTCTACAAATGACAGACACACTAAACTCAGGCTTGCAGACATAAGTTTGTTGTTCATACGATTTTCAGCCAGTAGTGAACAGAGATTGAGAATATCACACTCTGAAGCCTTTCATGATAACTCATAATTTTTATTGAGCCATAAAAAGCCCCCAGCACTGGCCAGCAGACATTATTTTCATGTCATAGAAGCAGAATATTAATTTGTTTGACCTTATTGACATTTGTCATTTATATTATTGGAACAATGAAAATTGACGATTACACCATTCCATATTTCAGGCATTGAGTAAACTAGAAGAACGTGGTATGCAAGGAGATCCCAGATATGCACAGCTGATGCATATGGCTAGAGCGAAAGGCATGGGTGCGCAAGGCATGGGTGCGCCAATGGGACAGCAGCCACAAATGCAAGGCCAACCCGGTCAAGGAATACCAGCTGGAAATCCGGGAATGATGCAATCGAGCCAGGGTATGCAGGGTATGTCAGGCGGACCTCAAGGAATGATGCCTGGAGGTCCACATGGGATGGGCGCACCACCAGGTATGATGCCAGGTAATTATAGTATTGTATCAGAGTTACGCTTTCATACAATATTTAGCTCAACTTGACAAGTAAAGTTTGAGCTATTGCCATGGCTTGGTGTCTGTGATCTGTGATCCATAGGGCAATTGCTGTTAGCACACCCTGCAAGGTCATATCTCTCATCCGATCATCACCAAACTTCATATGGATCTTCGGGGTGACCTCTAGATGGGAGCCGTAATGTTTTTCTCGAAAATTAATTAAAAACATGGCCGCCTGCAGCCATCTTGGATTTGAAATTTGAATCCATCATCCACATTTATTGGAGAATTGTTTTGAAAATTTACAGGCATTTTTGGATCACCTCTAGATAGGAGCTATCAAATATGAATGATAATGAAAAACATGGCTGCCGGCAGCCATCTTAGAGAGTTGGAGTTTACTCTTTGCATGACTAAACCCTTTGACACACCCTATAGACCGCATCCGATTGTCACTAAACTTCATATGGATCTTTTGGGTGACCACCATATGGGAGCCATAAAATGTTTCTGTATTTCATTGAAAAACATGGCCACCAGCAGGCTGCAATCATCTTGGATTTTACTCTTTGTATGACTCATTCGTTACACCCTTCATGCCATCTGCCTAATCCGATCATCACTAAACTTCATATGGATGTTCTGGTCAACCTCTGGATGAGAGCTATCGTTTTTTTTTCCCGAAATTCATTAAAAACTTTGGCTACCAGCAGCCAAATTGGATTTCAAATTTGAATCCATCGCTGCAACCCGCATTTATTGGAGAATTGTTTTGAAAATTTACAGACATGTTTTGGATCACCTCTAGATAAGAGCTATCAAATTTTTCCGTATTTCATTGGAAAACAGGGCCATCTTGGATTTTATTCTTTGATATCTGGGAATGTTTAATTTGCCAACAATAATTGCAAATAGGCTCGACTTTTTTTTACAGGTACAAAACTTAGACATTTAAACAGATTGTGGTTTTTGCTTACCGCAGCTAGGAACGTACTTACAATAAAGCGTACTGCTTTGGCTTTATCTGTTTTTCTGTCTATCGTCAGCTTTTATTGCCTGAACACTCCAGCAAATGAATAATAGACCATTCCAGTGTATAGTTTCAGAGACTCCATTTAGTAAAGAAACGGTTAACCTATTCTGGCCCCATTGCAGGTAATCCTAGTCAACAAGGTGGATCGTCGGAGCAAGGTATGCCACAAAACCCGTCAATGAACCCACATGTGATGCAGCCGCATATGATGCAAGGAAACTACATGCAGGGGAGTCCTCACAATTTGCCTGCACCAAATGATCCTAATATAGGTATTCCGATATTCACGTATGAATTATAAATCACAAGAATTACCATAGCAATGCTTTCGAACATATCATGCAATTACAAATTATAAGCATGACTTACTCTGGCTAACACCCGTAGAGATTATATTCCACCAGAACAAAAACTGGGAACTTTTTGAAGTTTTGACAGGAACCTTATAAAGTCGAAAAATAACACGGGGAATATATTTCTGAGTTTTTATCTGTTCCTTAATAATATACTTCGCTGTAGGTGAAGATCTAAACTCAAATTTGCATGCTTTTCTGTGACTTGTGAGCCGATATCGCAATAAACAATGAATTAATTACCCAGGAGAAATACAATAATTGTCAGTGACATGAAGCAAAATCGCTCACAAAGTCACTTATATGTTATGTGGTGTCAAAATCAGTGTTATGTAAACAAAACTGTTACAGTGTTTTGTCAACAAACATCACAGTTCAAATTGAAATCTGACAGTCCATTATTACATATGAATGTCGGACTGACCGCGATTATAAACTGATTTAAAAAAATTTGATCATGAAATTTCAAATGGGACCTTCACCTACAGTGAATTACATTATTAAGGAACAGATAATAACTAAGAAATATATTCCCCGCATTATTTTTCAACTTTATAAGGTTCCCTGTCAAAACTTTAAAAAGTTGCCAGGTTTTGTACTGGTAGAATATGATTTATATGGTTGTTAGCCAGAGAAGAGATTCATGACATGATCTATGTGGCCGGGTACAATTTCTCTATTGTTGATGTAGTAAATTTATGTATTCTGTATGCACATGTCACATTAATAAAAGATAATCTCTCTCTATATAGGTCACATGAGCCAGGGGTCACACAATATGAGCCAATACAGTCAAGGTGGATCCAGCATGCAAGGACAGAACATGATGAACCAGCACATGCCAAGTCCAAATATGGCTAACCAGGTGCAACAAATGCCTGCCATGCCAGCCATGCCTCAAAGTATGTCCAATCCAAATATGGGAAGCCAGAATATGAGCAATCCTAATATGGCTAACCCAAATTTGGGAGGCCCAATGGCCCCTCCTCATGGACCCATGCCCAATCAGATGTCATCTGGAGGAATGGGCGGATCAACTGGATCTGAGAGCTACTCTGGTTCAAATATGCCACCGTCTAGCGGAAGCAGTACAACACCGCCAAGCAGTTCGTCGAGCATGAGGTCCCAACCTTCGCCTGGTGCTCAGCAGCCTGACATTAAACCTCCAGGTGATATTTCCTATCCAAGCCTTGAAATAGTGTGCCTGTCATTTGCAGAATGAGGTCCCCAGAGGGTGAATTTAGTGATGCTACCCCGCATAGCGGGCTAGCATCAACAAATTCACCCTCTGGGGACCTCATTCTGCTTACACCTCAGCAGAATGAGGTTCCCAGAGGGTGAATTTGGTGATGCTAGCCTGCTATGTGGGGTAACATCACTAAATTTACCCTCTGGGAACCTCATTCTGCAAATGACAGACACGCTATTTCAAGGCTTGTTCCTATCTTGTTAATTTTAGTGATGATTAGAGCAGCATTCGTTCACCAGTTTAATACCAAGTGACATGATTTAATGTGCGTGTTCAATACCTGTGACGTTGCCCTGGCAAATACCTATGTATGTGGGTGAATATCTGAAAACTGGACAATTTGGAGGATTGCATTGCTCGAAATTCATAGTTCAAATTCACATAAAAAAACATTTCCATGTTGAACCTGATGACTTACCATGAATTAGGATTTGCTTCGGCATGCTGGAATTTTATTCCCATTGCCATGGCAACATGACTCACTCAAGGTAGGTAGTAACTAGTAAAACATGTCACTCCTGTTACTAACAAACAACAATCATCTTACAACAAGTGCGGCCATTTCACCCAACTAAAATGTATTTATTGTTATTACCTTTTGTTACTTCCAGGAAATAATTAAGCTTGAATAAGCTCATCATAGTAAATATGTTTAAAATCCCTATACTCTGGGTGAATTCGCATATTTCTTGCATAAAAGTGCAAAACTTATTACTCTGTAGGCCATGAACTCAAGAGTTCCCAGTTGATCACATATGCATAAGTGTCTACACTTTGTATCAATCCCATTATAATTATAAATGTTTTCATTGGATGAGTATTTTTTTAGCAAAATGGAAATATGCGCTGGTAACAGGAGTGACATTGGTAACAGGAGTGACATTTTGGTAACAGGAGTGACACACCTGGTTTTTACAATGTTGTTATAATTTTTTTTTTAAATGGCTTATATTGAATTCCTATCTTCTTGATCTACATGGACAAACACTGGCCAGAAAAAGGGGTGGTGGCAATAACTGTTTGTTGCACATATCTGTCACTCCTGTTACTGCCACTCCTGTTACCAAAAAAGTAACAGGAGTGACAGTAACAGGAGTGACATATATGGTAGTTTATAGAAAATTTCGAAAAATGTTCCAGGATTTGATAACTAATGACTTATGATTTGCACAAAAGACTCAATATAGTATATAAAACATATATTCCTGATAAATGGGAAATGATGGAAAGAAATGATATTGCGGTAACAGGAGTGACAAACAATTAACCTACTCTCTTCATTTGTTCAGCAATGTGCTCCGGTCTGCAGAAATGATTTCAAATCACCGCCTTTTGAACTTTTGTTGGGATTACCTATTTAATGAACTTCTCTCTGGTGGCAGGTTTCTCAAGAAGGCTACTCTACACCCTAGTGTAATGCCTTGTTATACTCTTGGTAACAGGAGTGACACAAAAATTGGTAACAGGTGCAATGTGGTCTATATTTTAAAGTTTGAAAGAAGAAAGTCCATCTTCCAGCTATAGTTGTTATGTTCATGTTTCATGGACTCAAATAAGATTGAATATGTTGAATTTATCTTATATTATGAGGAAAAAAATGATCTATATAGTGTTGAACGTTGAAAAGTAACATTCAGCAATTTCATGACATGGCTCCAAGTTGGCTCTGTAAAAATCCAACAGCTCAAAATTGATCCAGGTTTTTGCCTGAAATTCATTATAAATATGATGTCACCTGGAAAAAATATTATTTAGTTTACTCCCGTTGCACACAATTCTGTAATTATAGGGCCAATGGTAGTAACATCAAATTGTACAGTTTTCAGATATTCACCCTTGTTAAAACGCCGGTTAGTGAACATTTATATAAATTTCTATACTGCCGAGATGGAAAATACTTCAAATTGAAATTCACTTTCAAATTGGTTTATTACCCATTAGCAGACCTCTTTAAATCATACTTCCTGTAATTTATTATATAATATAATTGAAAAAATTTATATTATTCTGTCTCAAATAGAAGATGAACATTTGCTGTATGATTGTGCTTTATCTTTGTTGCAAGATAAAGGGATACCATATTTAAAGCCCGAACAGTTTGATATTTAACCAGAATGATTGACCATGCATAAATCGTCACGCTACCGCGAGATCCCAGCGGCTTTTGAAATCAGTTTATAATCGCTGTCAGTCCGACATTCATATGTAATAATGGACTGTCAGATTTCAATTTGAACTGTGATGTTTGTTGACAAAACACTGTAACAGTTTTGTTTACATAACACTGGTTTTGACACCACATAACACTGGTTTCGACACCAGTGTCAACACTCAAAATTGTGTTATTGGAGAACTATTGATATCAATAATGAATATACTGGTACTAGTAAGAACAATGTTTATCTACTTCTCCATGTTACTCTTTTTTTACAGACATATATTTTTTGCACATTTACCTGCTGCAAGTGCCGTGGGTCCCTTTGATACTGACAAATTAATAAACATTCTAGTGTCTCTTATTTCGACAAATGACTTTGAATAGAATGTTTGACTTAAGCAATAAAGGGAAATTTAACCCTTTCTATAATTACTAATTGATGAGTAGTTCCCTTTGGAAATGTTCAGATGATAAATTCAACAACGACCTGTAGTTTGTTTAACTTTTTATCTGAACATTTCCCACCTATGAATATGAATCAATCTGCTCTTGTATTATCTGTTTTTCTGTCTGTCGTCTGCTTTTATTACCTGAACACCCTTCAAAATGAATAATAGACCATTCCAACGTATAAGTTTATAACTGAATGGGAGAATCCATTTAATGTAGAAAAGGTTAATAAAAATCATGTTTTTCTTCCTTTTGACCACAGTAACACCACAACAAATGCCACCACAGCAACAATTGAATCAACAAATGCCACAAAACACACCACAGCAAATGCCACAACAGATGCATGATGGTCAGATGGCATCTTCTCCATTGCCCGGATCGCGCCCAACATCATTCTCACAAGGACAGCTTCATCAGCTGAGGGCACAGATAATGGCATACAAATGTCTGTCAAGGAGCCAACCTTTGCCAGATGGGCTACGGTCCGCGATAGAAGGAAAGCGTCCGTTTCACATGAGGCCTGGGCCAGGTAAACTGATCATTATTAGATTTGATGAATGATGGTACACATCATCACTTTTCTGATGAGTGTAATTTTAACCCTTTCATATGGGAGCTTCCTGAATTTGTGCAAAAACCCTGTGCATTCTCTTATATATGCTAGTCGACCATAGCTTGCCTCGCATATATAAGAGAATGCATTGGCCTAACAAATTTTGTATTATTTTTTATAATTGTCAAAAAATGTAAGAAAAAAATAGGATACAAAATTATAATAATGATAAAGAATGTAATCAAAAATAGTAAAAATGATAAAATTGTTAAAGACAAAATGATAAAAAATTGTTATAGAATGTAAGATAATATTATAAAAAATGATAATAATTGTTAAAGAATGTACTAAAAAATGATACAAATTATTAAAGAATGTAAGAAAATTGATAAAAAATGTAAAAACATTGTTAGGCCAATGAATTCTCTTATATATGCGAGGCGACCTATGGTTGACTAGCATATATAAGAGAATGCATTGGCACAGGGTCTTTGATGTTGTGCCAGTGCAGCTCCAGTCATGAAAGGGTTAATAATAAAATTAATTTATTTGGGATTCAGGTACACATACTTCACCCATCAGTGGAGTTTTATTGTCCCTCGTCCTTCCATGCATCCATCGCAGATGGTTTCCAGATGATATATTCTGTAATAATTAATGAAATATTTGGTATGTGAGTCTTTACTAAATAGGCATTAATGAGTAGTTCCCTCAGGAAATGTTCAGTTAATAAGTTCAACAAACGCCATGCTGTTTGTTGAACTTATTATCTGAACATTTCCCTCTAATAAATAGGACTCATATTATCTGACATCTGCTTCAATTTCCTGAACACCCCCCCCCCCCCCCCCCAAATGAATAATAGACTATCCTATATCTACATTTATAATTGAATTGGAGAATCCATTTAGTACAGAATGGGTTATTTAAATTTTCAGGTGGTGACATGCGGATGAATCCACAACAGCCAATTCCACCCCAACAGCAGATACCACCACAACAACAACAAATACCACCTCAACAGATGCCTCCAGGTGGTCAGACACAACAACAACAACCTCAGCCTGGTCAACCTTTAAGGGGAGACCAGCCTGAAGGTCCACCGCCCCAGCAACAAGGTGGCATACCACAGCCACCACAACAACAGCAACAACCACAGCAGTTGGGCCAGATGCAGCCTCCTCAACCAGGAGCATCTGCTCAAGAACATCAACAACAACAACAACAACAGCAGCAGCTGCCACAGCAGCAGCCCGGTCAACCTGCCCCGACTCCTCAAGTACAGGCTATCATGTCTCTTCAACAAAAACAAAACAGGGTAACTCCAATACAGAAGCCGTCTGGACTTGATCCTATAGAACTGCTACAAGAAAGAGAAAACAGGTAATTATTGGCAAGGGTTGATTTAATTAGTAATAATTTTCTTTGTTTTAAAACCCATCCATGAATGGACCTTGCTGAAATTTTGCGCAAATTCTATGCCAATGCATTCTCTTATATTTGCGAGTCTCCCATTGGGAGCCTCGCATATATAAGCGAATACATTGGCCTAACAATATTTGTCTTGTAAGCCAGTGCATATATGTGAAAGGCGCCCTAGGGAAGACTTGAATATATTAGAGAATGCACTGGCACAGGATCTTGAATGCTGCACCAGCTTAGCTCCCGTCATGAAAGGGTTAAATGATATGTAAAATAAATTAAAATTAAAAATTAATTTCCCAGTGGTTTGCAAAGATTAAGAAGTATGTATTGTTTTATATACTCATGCTTTAGAAAAAAAACTTAGATTAGATTAGATTAGATCACTGCTACAAACAATTTTCCTGGATGAAATGGCAGATTATTGAGATTTGTTTTAGGAATCTTTTTTTCTTTTTCCTTTGAAAGTGCATTTCATTTGTTTTTCTAAATGATACCTGATAACTGCCTAGACCTAATTGTGTTAACCATTTGATGACTGATTACTCATTACTTGAGATATGTTAGTTAATAAATTTGACAAATGGCCGTTTGTTGAACATATTTTCTGAACATTTCCCACCAACAAATATGAATAATTCTGCACTTGTATTATTTGTTTTTCTGTCTGTCGTCTGCTTTTATTACCTGAACACCCCTCCAAATGAATAACAGACCATTCCAATGTATACTTTTATAACTGAACAGGAAAATTCATTTAGTTATTAAATGGTTAATAAATAATTGCAGGATTGCGTCAAGAATATCACACAGAGTTAAAGAGTTGCAATTCTTACCAGCTACTATTCCCGAGGATGTGTCAATGAAAGCCATGATTGAACTGAGAGCTTTGAGACTTCTCAACTTCCAAAGACAAGTGAGTGCAATCATTCTCATGGAATGTTGAAAAATCATTGTTAACGTTTAGCATACTACTAACTTAATAATAATATTATCACACAATGACACGAGTGTGTGAATGGGGTTGTCGGTATGGCATGAGTGCAAACACCGAAGGATAGAATGAGGGGCATACAGTAGCCATATCGACATTCCCATTCACACACTTGTTTCGTTCTCTATTTATTACATGCCACCAGTCCTAGAATCCATTAATTAAAAAAAGAATTAAAAAGTTTATTCTGAAACAAAGAGGGCCTGACCTGTTTTGTCATGTGTGATGATGCTTTTATTTTATAGTTTCATTGTTGAGTCGAAAGTGTGTGAATACAGAGAACACATTGGCCTTACAATATTTACCTTGACCTTGTAAGCCAGTGCATTCTCTTATATATGCGCGGCTCCCTAAGAGAGCTCCCGTTATGAATGGGTTAATGATCTGCATATCAAATGAGGGTTCTGCTTTTGAGCAGTTATTATTAATATTCCATACATTTGCCCACAAGCCTTGAAATAGGGTGCCTGTCATTTGCAGAATGAGGTCCCCAGAGGGTGAATTTAGTGATGCTACCCCGCATAGCGGGATAGCATCACCAAATTGACCCTCTGGGGACCTCATTCTGCTTACACCTCAGCAGAATGACGTTCCCAGAGGGTGAATTTGGTGATGCTAGCCCGCTATGCGGGGTAGCATCACTAAATTCACCCTCTGGGAACCTCATACTGCAAATGACAGACACACTATTTCAAGGCTTGTTTGCCCACATAGAATCTATAGAATATTGTATTAAAGTATAATTCCAAATGAAACTGGTTTTATGGAGACTGAAGAATAATCGTTAAAATACAGTAACTCAACATTTAATACCACAGAGTGAAATTTAAGTACACCGGTACTCAAGAAAACAAAAAGTTCAGCGATTATGCAGTGAGTGATACATGAGCATGTGTTTGCTCAATGTCTTAACTAATTCCGCATTTTGAAATAACTTTTACACCTTTCGATACCATTTTGGTTCACAATTTTCATTAAAATAATGTGAAACAACTTCAGTTTTGTGGAGATAGTCTCGACTATAGGTGGTCACATTTCCTATTTCCATGAAATAGCGTTCGGTATTAAACATGTTACCTCCAATATGACAGGCTTTCCGCTAGTAGGGCAGGGGGTCCCTTTAAGGGTCCCATTCCCCCAGCCAATTTTTCCCTTCTGTCATACAACAGGACATATTCCATATGTATAAAGGTATAAAGATGTTTACTTCTCAATTTTGTTGGGACAGTACTAAGAAATTTAAATAGTTGACAACTTTATTTGATTTCTAGCGAGAATACACACTCGGACCGATCTAACACTAAAAGTTGGATGTCAGTATACGTCTGTAGGCCGGAGCTAACATTCAACATGCAGGGTCGATGTGTTCCATTTAGAATATAGAGTACACTTTATTTAGTTTTTACTGAAATGCTCCGGATTCTGAACGAGCACACCTGGCTTTGCACATTGCACACTAGCTCCAACCTGCAGACACAGTTAGATGAACTGAGGAAGTGATCAAACCTGACATCGCTAGAACACATGCTTTGGAGTCTGCTGGTTACGTTGCTGCGGTTAGGTTACGAAAAATAACCGCCAATAATTTAATCATACCCACTATCTTCATGTCGTAAAATATATTTATCACTTCATTTTTTTCAAAGCATCTTATCTATGTTTATTATAATTTAGCTTGATAATTAGAACTAAAACATTGCGCCTTTATTCTATTCCTTCATTGCTTCCAACCTGCTAATCGTCTATCTACTGAGTGTTATATTCCGGCACGTTATGCATCCGAACTATCTGCCAAGTCTTGAATAGTGAGTTAACTTCAACGGGCGCGTTTCCGTATACTGGGAACAACGCAAGGCCTTCACCACCTGTGATCTATAACCTGGCAATTAATTTTTATCTAATAAATTTTCTAGGTTTTAAAGTTTTTGCGGTTGCTAGCATAGTAACTTGGGTAGAAAATGGATGCAAAACGATCAGCAAATCTACTCTCTGATTGTTCTATTGGCCGATACAACAAAAGTAGGTCCACTACGACCACTAGTGTTTCCACGACATTTAAATTTTAAAACATTGACTGCATTTTCCCCTCGGCGGATACAGGACCCGTTCCCCAAAACCTGGCGGAAAGCCTGAATATGACAAACTTGGCACCAAAAAAGTCAATGTGGCGGTGTCTGGGAATAAAGTTATTTTTTGTTTTAGCCTAAAATAGTTTTTAATTAAAATCTGTACTAGTAATACATGTAATCTGATATATTGTCTGTTATCTCTCTTTAAAATGAGTTTTTGATTCTTAATATTTTCCAGTTGAGGTCTGAAGTGGTGGCATGTATGAGACGAGATACAACATTGGAGACCGCCCTGAATCCAAAGGCTTACAAACGAAGCAAGCGACAGTCTCTAAAGGAGGCAAGAATAACAGAGAAATTAGAGAAACAACAAAAACTTGAACAGGAAAGGAAGAAACGGCAGAAACATCAGGTAATTTATACCTCTGTTTTAGAGCCCTGTGAATCGGGGGTTTTCACTTCTAATAGAATCTCGAATCGGATCATGCAGAAGACTCAAAATGTATCTAATCTCAAATCAAAACATTGTGTCAAGCAGACAAGAGTTAAGGCATGGAATAGTTTGAAGAAACACTCAAATTGATTGTCGTAATGATTCAAAAACCTCATAATGACCATATACTGAAATTTGCCATAACCTGATGGCAAAGATTCAATCAAATTTGAGTCAGGACAGCCTCATTTTGAATCGAATCAGAAAAAAGTTTTTGAATCTAATCAAATTATTTCTCAGGGTCTTACTTTGTTTACAAACACCAATTTATTTTACAAGAAATGTTTCAGTTCAACGTTAACATTTTGTAGGTTGTCACATGCACAAATAATGCCAAGAATATACCATCACTGTTGGTAATTTGAAGACGAAACAAATATGTAGGCAACTTTATTTTAGATTTAAAAGTTTCAGGACAATGGGTCCTTAAAAATAAATCGCCTTGCATTCTCGGGGTGTTCAGCTAATAAGTTCAACAAACAGTATTAAGGCCTGAACAGCATACAAATGATGAATAGAAAACTCCAATGTTTAGGCCAAACCAAATTAATGTTGTTTTTCAGACACCTGCCCTCTCATACACTTATGGTGCACTAGGTGCTTTTTATGGCCTGGCCTACCAAAAATAAAAGATATAAATCAACTTGCCGCTTGGTGACAATGGACAAACTAATGACCATAAATTTTGCTAGACACTTTATAACTTGTATTTGATATTTCCCCATTGTTATTTCTGATAATATTGAAGTGTTCTTTTTTGGTTTGTTTAAAGAACCATTATCCGAATTAACGCTTGCAAATTACTATTTCTTTGACTTCGGGGGGTAAAAAATATTTGATTCGAGTTGAGGAACCCACCAATCAAAGCTCAGAGATCAGATATCGATTTTTGAAGTTTGTTATTTCTGGAGATGTGCAATTATTTGTGGCCCAGAAAAACATCGTCAAATGGACGGTCTGGGACAAAATAGCAGATGAATATGGATAACTCTATAATCAAGTGGTAATACTGCCATATTTCCTTCAACAAAATGTTGATAAATAACACGTTTTGGGAAATTTGATACCATAGTTGACAGTGGTTAGCATTATCTTTGTTGCAATTAATCGATTCTGATAACTAAAGCGTATTTTGAAGAAATGTTGTTATTGTTGTATCTTGATGATATGGGGACCGGACCGTCTGATCAGATTGAGTACCTTTAAACTCTATGTACTTGGGTTGTACAACAGACTGTACTATTAAAATTTATTAACGATTTTAATAATAATAGATCTATCTTTCAAGCAACAATGTATTTTTTTTTTTTAGCTAATTCAGGTGTAAAAATATAAAAACATGCATGCTGGGCTATTTTGGTCTTAGAAAATCGGAATAAAAACCTGACTGTCAGTTAATTTTGTGAATAAAATATCTATTATATATTTTGGAAGATCTGTGTGTGTGGGGGTGTGTGTGTGTGTGTGATCGCGATGAACTCGAAAACGGCGACCCGATTTCGATGAAACTTGGTATGTGGGGATACTTTCGGCTGGGAACTGGCATAGGCATATTAATTTACCCGTGCGACGCGACCTTGACCTTCAAAACTCATATATCCGGATCCGGTGTGATTGTCACCCGATGCAGGGAGGATAACTCTATATTCATACGTCGACGGACTTAAGCAATTTGCAGGCAATTACGAATCGTGTATTGATCCCAAAATTATAACATTTACAATATATATTGTCAATTTGCAGGCTATTAAGAATCGTGTATCTATCCCAAAATATATCAGTTACAATTTCTGATCTATAAATTTTGTTACAGCTGATATTCTTAGGTCTATTGTCGATAGATTTATTTTTTTGTATATTCACACCACGCATAGGCTCAAGTCATTTACAGTTACCCCGCGGGTAAAAGTTCGATAAATTATTATCCATTTAGCTGAAATGGCTTCCGTGTACGAATCTACCGGTGGCCCCCAAGCCGTCAATGCCAACAACATCGACATTGTTGAACGTTGACGGCGAGAAAATAATTAGTTATAATTAGGCCAAACTTTTTTATTTTTCTGCTTTACGGATTTTTTTAACCTTGTTTTGGTAGGGTCGGTCGGAAAAAAAATAAAAATAAAAATGCTTGAACCATTTTTATTTTTTTGGACATTTGCTAAGGTGGTAATTGTGTCTTTGTAATTCTCTGTCAGTCATTTATAGAGAACAGTTTTCGGACGTATATCACAAAATTCAAATCCAGTACTATTATTTGAAACATAGCTCAGATTATTGAATAATATTGAAAAACTGCAGAAGTAACGAGTTTTTGTTCAACATTTCAATTATTGAATAAATGGACTCCCCCTTTCAGTTATAATATATACATTGAAAAAGTCCATTATTAATCTGGATGGATGTCATGGAAAAATAAGTAGCCGACAGATAATATATTTGCAGAAGGATTCCTATTAGTTGGTGGGAAATGTTCACATAATAATACATTTGTTTAGAACTTGTTGAACTTATTATCTGAACATTCCTAAGGAATCTGCTTGTCTGGTCAATTAGTATTTAGTATAGAAAGGGTTAATACACACATGGGAATGCTGAGATTAGTGGTAGTGATAAAAGGTGAATGTGTAACTTGAGCAAACCCACATACTCATTAGCTTGTCATTCCTATCTGAGAAACCTTGTGGACTGTTATTGGTCTTCAGTCATAAAGATCACCATAAATTCCCAGGAATACAAAATGTATTCTAAAGGCCATTTAATGTTTTAAAGAGATGTCAAGATTCATAGAAAGCATACAGGTATCTTGGTGGCAGAAGCATATATAAACTCAAGCTGACTTCTCAGTTTTCATCTTGGATGTAGTTAAAAGTAATTAAAGCCAGAGATGTCTATAGTTGGGGGTGTCCTAGGCATCTTTAATCACCAGTGAAATGTGGTTAGATAATTTGTTACTGATAAGCAGAAACAGCTATGGTCGGCTGTGAAAATAAAAATAAAAATTATATTTGATTTTTATTTCCTTGTCGGGCCACAGAAAACAGGGTCGGCGGATCCGTAAAGCAGTAAAATAAAAAAGTTTGGCCTTAGTTAAAATTTACCACACAATGCTAATTTATCTTTACGTTGAAGCTTGATAATTAATGAGCGTGTGTAGATGAGGCGCGTTTATATACTTGAGTGGAAATCAAATCGGGTAAAACTGGCGGATTTTTACGGACAAAATTTTATACATAGGGTATCTCGGTATCCGCTGGGCCGATTTCCCGGTATCCGCTGGGCCGATTTCCACCATTTTTGAGGTGTTTGTGTTGGAAAACTGCCAGACGGATTTTGACGAAATTTGATACTTAGTGGTAATTTTTTCCAGGGAGTGTTTTGGACGGGTCAAATCGTGATTCCGACCTGACCTTGACCTTCAAAATGATCAATTCGAGGTCAAATCGGGTAAAACCGGATGGATTTCAACGGGTACTTTTGTCGGGTACTTTTGTCCGGGCAGTGTTTTGTCCGGGTCAAATCGTGACCTTCAAAATGGACAATTCAAGGTCAAATCGCGCATTTCGCCGAAAAGCAGAGGGGAAACAGCCCGGACGAAGGCGGGTCCACCTGCTAGTAAATATATAAACCTGCCTGCCCAACCATTTTGAAAACCAAAGTGTCTGAGGGTCAGATAAGCAACTTATGTGGCCTTACTTTTATAAATGAACAGGAAAATCTATTCAATAATCATATAGGGTTATGCTTGTATTTTTATTGTATCTCTCTAGGAATACCTGGCAGCTGTACTGCAGCATGCTAAGGAGTTTAAGGATTTCCACAGAATTGTTATGAGTAAAATATCCAAGACAGGCAAGTCGATCATTCTCTACCATACCAACACTGAACGAGAGCAGAAGAAGGAACATGAGAGACTAGAGAAGGAACGTATGAAGAGACTGATGGTAAGATCATAACTTATGTTCTGGTCCTAATAGTGTGTAATATATTTTAACACCTATTTATTTTAACACCTATTTATTACACACCTATAGGTGATTTATATGGATATCTCAGTAAATTAATAATGGTAATGTTACCTCTGAATTCCATCCCTGGTGATAACACGCATATATTATTGTCACCTCATAACTCTTTCCCCATGCCATAACTATTTTTGTTCACATACGAATACTAAGCGCACTATTTGAACTGGCATGTATCCCAACACAAATATGGACTAATATACAAGATATGACATGTTCACCCGGAAACTGAAAGTTGGGGTTCAACGCGGGATAATAAGCTGATCAGGAACTATTTTCTCACATATCTACATATATAAAAGATTAGGTTCTATTTGTCTTGCTGTCTATCTGTCTATTTGCGATTTATCTCCCAGACCCCTGGACCAATTTCAACCAAATTTGGTGTGGCGACTCGGGTTTAAAAATTTTGATTTAAAAAAAAATTGATATATTAAATAAAAAAAACAAAACACAATTTAAAAAAAAAAAAATCTTTAAAATCAAAATACTTATACAATCAAAATGTGCGCGAATCGCAAATGGACTGCCTTTGTGCAGGCCCTGTGGCCCCTCCGACGCTGAATAACTTTGGGAGCCTGTTTCAGTTTTCAATAAAATGATGCAAAGCATAATGTATGACATTCTAGGCCGAGGATGAAGAGGGTTATCGTCAGTTGATTGACAGTAAGAAGAACAAGCGTCTAGCCTTCCTGCTGAAACAGACTGACGAGTATGTATCAAACATGGTCAACTTAGTCGTACAGCATAAGGAGGACCAAATTAGGAAGAAGAAAGAAAGAAAGAAGAAGAAAAAGAAGGTAAATTTAGATTTATTTCTCAATTCCAATAATTTGATTGTTATGATATTGAAAGATTCAAAAATGAAAAAATTCAGTGCTTGATCATATGTTATACATATTCATTATTTGGTCAATTTCGAAGCTAAGATATTTTATATGTGGAGATGGGGAAACCTTTACTATAAAGTGACACATAGTGTTCAAACACCAAATTAATTTTTAATACCATATTCTATAATATACATAGAATTTTGAGCGGGAAAAGCAAAAACACTCGTCAATTTTACATTGATTTTACTGAAATTATTTGATGATTTATGAATTATTAATAGAATTGATCCTCATTAAAAGACCTTTGAAGCAATCTTCATGTTTTTCTATTATTCATTTGGTAGTCATTAAATTAGTTAATTTAAGAAGAGAGGTGTCTTAAATTAGACTACATTAATATTTTCCTAATAAATATATCCTATCATATTGTTATGTTACTATCATGGTATTGGAACTTGTAGGATGATAAAGATGCTAGCGTAAGTAACTATTGTATAGGGCCCGGTAAAACTTGGGATACAATTCTTTTGCTATTCCATTTATTCATTGGGGTAAATTTTTGTCGACAAAATGCAACAATAAAATGTGGAGGTTATTATTATTTTTGTTTAATAATTAATATTAATTGTAATACTACCTTCCCTAAACCTGCATAAAAGGCTCGTCCTGATTGGTCAGTAGCATGTGTTCCCATGGATATCTTAACGTCCATATGTGGTACAATTCTAGATTTATCATGTTTGACTTACAGTTTGAAGAGAAGAACTGTTTGGTGGAAAAATCTTATCCCGCATATAAAAACTGGACTACTCTTATTATAGCAGGTTTCTGAAATCAAAATCTGTATGTCTATCACTACAATTTCGATGAAAACATAGTCAAATTACAAAAGAAATAAATACATTGCGCATCGGCGTGTGCAGTAAAAAATTTGACCACATGTGGTCAAATTCTACTATGCACGCCGATTTGCACTGTATTTATTTTTTTTGTTATTTATTATACCTATGGGTGGAGTTGGATATACTCTCTCCATTATTAATATCATGTGTTGCCTTTCACCTTTACTCAAATGTTTTATCCTAAAGCCAAATATATAAAAATTCTCTGTTATCAAGCACCTCCCTCATCACCCAAAGAGAGCCTCATAAACAAAATAAGATTTTAAAAACTTTCAAATTTTTTCTGAATGTTAAAGACTCAAATCACTATTGTTTGTTGTTTTGATCTAATATTTTAACTTCAGTAGATATTTGCTATTTGCCGGGCCCTACTTGATTTTTCTATGAAACCATTTATCTACAGTCTTCTTTACTTTAATGCTTTTGTTAACCATTTTAGCTGCCATATATACTCTGTTGTGTGTTATTGTGATTAGTACCAGTCTGAGTGAACCAGTCTATCGAGATCAGTTATGTGTACAATAGTCTGAAATATTCCGATATCCCTCACATTACGGTAATTGGGGAACTCTTTTTACAAGCTCAGCAGTTTAACTGAAAATTGTCATCTTAGCAGAGCGCTATATAATAAAACCAACAGGGAATGATAAACATATGTAATTTTATGTGCCAATGTTGACCACTAGTGAACCATTTTATGAAAAAATAATACTTTTCAAAGATCGACACATCAATAGTTATTGCCTTATTCTATAAGATATCGAAGTGAACATCACTAAAAGTGGTGTCTGATTCTGTCTAGTTATGCCGCCATTACCTTGCCAAACAAAACATAAATGCTATGATGCTACGCCAATTTGTAACCTCAGTTTGTCTAAAACATAATCACACTTGCGATTTCTTGAATTAATCTTATATTACTGTAGATGTTCATAATTTAGATTACGTTATGGACTGATTTACTTATCTATATTTGCGAATGTCTGTCTGTCTGTTTGTCTGTGTTCTTTAGAAATTCACAGGGGACCATCTATATGGTACCAAAGGGGTCTACTAGGGGTAACTTTTTACGAGAAAGATAATGGTGAGGGTTAGGATTTTCTAAAGTGACGCTGTTGTTGTCAGGGGCAGAAAAGGGAGAGGGGTAGAAAAAAAAAATGTTGCCGATTGCAACGAAAGTTATATATAATCATCCCCATGATATAAGGAATCTGATGGTGTGGTTTAATTATGTCAAGAGTGGCGCCGTTCGAGTCAGGGATGCACGGAAGGGGAGAGGGGCATCAAAATTGATAAACTAAGTTTAGCGCCGATGGACCATCTAGATGGCACCAAACGGTCTACTTGGGGTAACTTTTTATGAGAAAGATAATGGTGCGGGTTAGAATTGTCTAAAGAGACGCCGTTGTCAGGGGCAGAAAGTGGGAGGGGTAGAAAAATGTTTGCCACCGATTGTCAAACTAATATTAAATATTTACAGTTGGTTGCATGGAGTGAGATCTTCCCCAATCGACTATAGGGGTCCTGTACCGCAAATAAAATCACAGTTCCGATTCCTTGAAATAATCTACTTATATTAACGTAGATGTTCATAATTTGGATTAAGTTATGGGCTGATTTTCTAATATTAAATATTTATAGTTGGTTGCATGGACTGAGATCTTCCCCTAGCGGCTATAGGGGTCACGACCATCCCATACCCCCAACCCCTAGCGGAAAGCTTGATTTAGGGCGACTGACGCCGACCTAACACTTTTTGAAAGGATGCCCTGCCATTTGTTTGAGACTAGCATATGCGTAGCTGTTCTTTATAGACTGGGTTAACTGGGACTGGATTAGTACTTGATTCACATTGCCCTAGTTTCTTCCATTCCTAATTACCTGTGCTATTATATCAGGATTGCTTCTTATCGGGACAAGACTTGGTTCCTTCAGAGTTTATAAGTCATTTTAATTTGTTATGGCCATTTTTCAGAAACTTTAGCCAAAGTTGAAAGGCCAATATAGAAACATTGAAGGAAAACAAATTTAAGCTAAAAAATTAATTAAACTATCTTGAAATAATTTAATTTTTTTTTAGCCATTTTCGACTGGTTGTGTACCATGATCACTTGTTATATTGAGTGTAAATACCAAATCTGAGTTTAGGATATCATTAGACTGAAAATGTGGCTTTCTACTTCTTGAACTTAACACTTATTGGGATACCTATTTTTGTATTCCTTGTGTAATTTGAGTATTTCATTTTCCCATTAATCTGTCAGTTGGCATGATTAATTGACAGATGAGTAGCAATTAGAGTAGCAAGCACATTTTACATTGTCAATTTGAGATGCTTTTAGACTTCAAGAAAAGTTAGAGCTTGAGTCCAGTAGTTTGGACGACTTATACATGTATGCACATTTACACCTCCATGTAAATGATTCAAATAGAAGGACTTTCATGATCACTAATTTGGAGGTCCGGAAAGCTTTTTGCCATTTTGTCTCCTAATGCACTGCAGATCTTAACCTTAGTTATCTGAGAACCTTTCTTATTCTTCATATATATCAATGAGTTAATAACACAATAACAACATATGCCCTATGCTAATGCTTATTCTGTCACAATTTTTCATCTATGAGAATCATATTTGTTCTGTCCCCAGTGAGAAAAAATATATCTGATACGCTTGAGAGTTGCCTAAAAAAATCGGGGTTTATGTTTCGAGATGTCAAGTTAACCCTTTCAGTGCCAGGTCCGATTTTTGTATCAACCCATATACCCTGTGCCAATGCATTCTCTTATTTATGCTAGTCGACCATAGGTCGCCTCGTATATATAAGAGAATGCATTGGCCTAACAATTTTTCATCATTTGTTATTATTTTTTACAATTTTAATAATTTGTTCTTATATTCTTCAACACTTATTTTGTAGGTTTAGTGCCAGGGAATCTTACGTTTTTCATGGGCATTAAAATTATTACTATGAATACTTGGTGATAGTTTTGAGTTATAACATGCCCCTAAGGTTTTATCCAGTTTGTTTTTAAATTAGCTATAGCATGCTTAAAAGCATACCCAAAAAAAATTCAACCCAAAAAAATCTAAATTATTTTTTTTTATTTAAAAAAATTTTTAGGGCCGATTTTACAGACCGTAAATTAGGGCCAATGAGATCGGCCCCTGGCACTGAAAGGGTTACGGTAAACGAAAAGGACCTTCCTTACCATCTCTCGTCTACTACTCTCTTGAGACATCATTTATATTTGAACAACATTTTGGAGAGACCGATTGAGATTTATACTTTATGCTGATCATTCCTCCACTAAAATGCCAAATGCCAATGAGTGATCAGGGGACGATTCCATTCATTACGCTTCATCAAAAGAATGGAAATATGTGCCGTTACTGCTCTGGGCTATGCTCACTACAGTGCCACACCTACTTGGGAGAAGATGTAGTTGCACATTCTTGGGTGTAACTTGACGTTATTTGGTGCAAAAGTCAGTCGAATGTGGAGAAAACACATGGAAAAGATCTATGTTGCAATAAAAATTATCTTTTTCTCATAATTTGCCAAGATTATATCATGTATCATTCAGAAATGATTCACACAATTGAACATTTCTATTTCAAATATGAGGTTTTTGCTTGTTTGGTATAAGTCTAAATTCTCGTTAGTTTCATTGTGTATATCAGATATTTTTACTCATTTCTCTAAGCCTTCGTCTGGTCGACACGCCCAATGTTTTGTTAAATTTTCTCAATAAAATAATAATTAATACATGTAATTGCAGTTGTAAGCTATTTTTAGATTAGGCCGGTCACCAAAAATCATTCCATTCATTTTCACCCTGGCCTTCCCAGGCTAATTTGCCAATTTCAGCATATTGAATGTAATCAGCCCTGGGTTTATCAGGATAGTCAGTATGACATGCATTATTGTGGCTAATTGACAGTTGGAACATAGTGTGATATTGATGGCTTGGAGCCTATGTTAAACTCAATGCCATCAGTGTCACACCATGTTAATAGCTATCCACCACAATATCTTCATTTATTGTTTTATGGAAACTGTTTCATTTAGTTTCTTTGATCTTTGAAATAAGATTATCCTTCAGCTCTGGAATCTATTATCATGCAGTACATATCTAATATTATTTGTAATCTTCATGTTGAAAATCAACTAATTCCATGTTTATTTAGTTTTATGGTTATTTTTGTGGAAGAATCATCAATATGGATATCTCATTAAAGCTACTCTTAATCCTCAGTCTATTGAGGCCAAATAAAAAGATATTTGTGGTTTGGGTTTCCCTGCTGACCCTAGTTTAAACCCCTTACCCTAAAGTTTTTAAGTAAATCTATTTAAAAAAAAATCAAGAAATTTCATAAAACACAATAAACACATTTCAGCATCTCAGAATAGGTTGATTTCTTCGTAAAAGTATTGTGTAATATGAAAATTTATACAAAAGTAATCAAAAGTAGTTTTATGTCAATCTTGTAGAGTAAAAAATACGCACATGAAAAGTCATAAGAATATGTCAAAAATAAAAAAATAAAAATTTCAAGCCTCTATAAGGCCAAACAAAAATATACCTGTGTTTCTGGTAATGGGCATGAAAATAATAGGCACACAGATGGTGTGTGCAGCGATTATAGAGTAGGGCTGCAACGATTCATCGTGAATTCAATTTATCATGATACACTTTCAAATATGATATGTGTATCATGTGTATCGTGATACAGGAAATCATGTAATGTCTGAAGATGGGCTAGTGTCAAAAAAGCAAAACCTGCAATTATTTCTCAAGTGTACATGTTTATTATGTATGTTTGACTCATTTAGCCAACAATTAAACTCCCATTTTAGTTTATTATGAACCCTACCTCCAGATATAAACTTGTTGTTTCTGATAATTCATGCGGTCTTCATTTGAAAACACTTATTTATTTGCACCGTAGGGGTATGCCAGCACTGCCGGTGCAACCTCAGATCATTTGGAATAGATGTTATGGGGTATAGTCTCTTTTGTTACTGAGTGTAGGCAGACAGTTGATGTTTTATCACTTTTTATACTAAAATGGATTCTCCCATTCAGATATAAATGTATATATTGGAATAGTATATTATTCAATTGGATGGGGTTCAGGTAATAAAAGCAGATAACAGGCAAAATAATGTATACTACAAGAGCAGAATGTTTCGTATTCATTGGTGGGAAATGTTCAGATATTAAGTTCAACAAACAATCTATGGTCGTTTGACATTGTTGAACTTATTCCTGAATGAACTACGCATCTATGAGTATTTGGCATAGAAAGGGTTAACACACCTATATTTTTTAATAATGTGACAGGTCCAAGTTAGTCAAATTTCCATCTGAGTGAATTCTGCATTGATTGGTTGCAATTGTGATGTAAATTTAAATTGATTTCACCTTGCAAATATATTAAATATTCGAGAAAGCTCCCTTGCAAATTCTCTATTTTCCATTCTCAATATGTGATTTTTAACAATTTAATATAGGAGGATAAGCGGGTTGATGTTGTGGAGATTGAGACTGGTAACATATTGACTGGAGAAGATGCTCCCCTCACAAGTGAACTCGACGCATGGCTGGATGATCATCCTGGGTATGTGTTTTAACCCTTTACCCAACAGAAGGGCCCTGTGCCAATGCATTCTCTTATATATGCGAGTCGACCATAGGTCGCCTCGCATATATAAGAGAATGCATTGGCTTAACACATTAAAAATTATAAAATTGTTAAAGAATGTAAGAAAAAATGGTAAAAAGTGTTAAAAGTTTTAGGCCAATGCATTCTCTTATATATGCGAGGCGACCTATGGTCGACTCGCATATATAAGAGAATGCATTGGCACAGGGCATAACTGTAACTATCACAATGTGGTCAAGGAGCCGGTTCCAATGATATCCATATTTGTATGGTTCTATTGAGACAGACCGAAGATATTTTAGGCTGTTGAAGCTTTATTTGGCCGGTTTTGGCCGGTTTGTTGGGTAAAGGGTTAATCATCGTTAATCCTTCCATGACTGCAGCTTCCTGAAATTTTGCAAAAACCCTGTGCCAATGCATTCTCTTATATATGCAAGTCTCCCATAGGGAGCTTCACATATATAAGAGAATGCATTGGCCTAACAATATTTACCTTAACCTTGTAGGCCAATTCATTCTCTTATATATGCGAGACTCCCTATGGGAGACTCACATATATAAGAGAATGCACTGGAACAGGGTCTTTAATGCTGCAACTGCGCAGCTCCCATCATGAAAGGGGTAACCCTTTATTATCTAAATGGATTCTCCCATTCAGCTATAAAAGTATTCATTCTCAACTATGCATGGCTGCGCTCATTGAGATCATAATCCCCCAGTTCAAAACCTGGGAACTTTCTATAGTTCTGATGGAGAACTTAATAACATTGAACAAATAACGCAGGTAATATATTTTCTAGTTGAAGACATATTATGAATGTGTTTGGTTGTGTGAAACTGATAAGTTAGTGTTCAGATGCTATACCAACTGTAGGAATGTAGCATCCTGCTAACATCGCCGAAAATATCAAGCAAATTGATCATACCACTCCACAGAATACATGAATTTCGCTCAATTGTAAATATTTACTTCTCGATTCTGGATGCAACTATCGGCGATAAACTAACTAAAACGATTTTGATAGAGAGTCACTGTAATTAATTCATTTATAAGAATGATGGTGTGTGTTGTCAATTTGGATATAATATTTGTAATATCTACTTTGTGTAAGTTATTCTCCTACCGGAGTGTTTTCAGTCTGCAAACATTTCGCATTGTAACTTAAACTTTTTGTTCCAAAAAAGAAAATTATATAGTAATGATTAAAAAAAATTTGGACAGAAGGAACAAGACTAAAAAATTTGCATGCGTGGGGTTTCGGGATCAAGAATGCGCACGGCACTGAGAAATGGGAATTTGACTTTGTGTGACCTTACATCAAACTAGCTGATGACAATGTTTGCCACTTTATTTCTTTCAGATTTGAGGTTCTTCCTAAGGAAGGTCATGATGACGAGGAAGGATCTGATGAGTCAGAAGATGTATGTAGTTCAATTTTATGACTCTTTAAAACCTTCCATAACTCAAGGTCCCTGAAATTTAGCGAAAACACTGTGCCAATGTATTCTCTTATATATACAAGTCTCTCATAGGGAGCCTCACATATATAAGAGAATACATTGGCTTAACAATATTTACCTTGACCTTGTAAGCCAGTGCATTCTCATATATATGCGAGGCTCCCTATGGGATACTCACATATATAAGAGAATGCACTGGCACAGGGTATTTAATGCTGCACCAGCGCAGCTCCCATCATGAAAGGGTTAAATGGCTAATTCAGGAAGTCTGGAACAGTCTGTCTCATCAACAGGGATTCCGAATTATGCTTATGTAAAAGCTACATAGAAATGGACCATAAACTATCAAAGATATTATTATCCATCCCTTAACTAACACTATTTCTGATTGGGCAAAATATCTGTCACATGATAATCCGGGAAAAAGTCATATTTTATCGGGACCCGTGATGTTACAAAGTAACTCTATTGCCAAATGAATTGTGGTGTGCACACAGTACTCTGGTGGATTTAGCAGATGTTTCACTTCTGCATTCAGATTTGTTTACTGTTCCAAATCATGTTTTCTGATGATCATTACATGGCTTTTATAGAGAATTAAGTGCCGACAAATACCAAAAATAACCACAAAAGTTTTATTCCCAAAATTTGGTTAAACATACAGATGGATAATAAAAATGTCATTATACAATGTTGTGTACAGTATGTATTTTTCTTGTACTCATCCAGGTTGTGGAGAAAAGTCATATTGGACTCGACACTACGTGTCTCGTCCAATATGACTTCACCGCAACATTGATTCGTACAAGAAAAACACATACTCTACACAACATTGTATAATAACTTTATATTATATAGCACCAGTTGGTTTATGTGCAATTTTTCTCATCTAAGTTTGAAGACAATTTATACTTTATAGAAATGCATATTATATGTTCTATATTCATATTAATATTCATTTTACCATTGATTCATGTCTAAATGCTTTGAAAATTTGACATGGTTGAAATCTCTTCATTCACATACAAAAAAAATATATATTCAAATAATGATCTATATTTGAAATACTATTCATTAGGATGATGGTGATGTTGACAGAAAAGATGAAGAAACCATTGATATATCATCAAAAGAAATGGCAAAGTAAGTGCGATATTTGATATCAGTGTGCAATAATGTTTAACATGAAATATAATGTTTGCTGGAGTTTCTAGGAAGAGTCAAGCCCCTTTTAGTCCAAGCACGTTAGTGTTCACTAGGTACAAAAAACAGAAAGCTGATTTTTCAGGGATTAATAAGAATATGTTTATGACAACATAGCAAAAGTTCCAGAAATACGAGTTCAGCTTTTTGAGATATCGTGATTTTTCAGAATGGTTCAAATTCTGACGCAATTCCATCAGACCTTATGTGAATGCAGTCATATGTAGACCAATTAAAGCCAAATTCGTATTAATACATTGAAATATATACAAACAAAAGTTTACTCATGAACCATATCGGTAGAATGTCTGTCTCAAAATGGCCAACAAATTGGACAAAAATCAAATAAAATTTACATTTTGTGCAAAATTGAATAGCTAGTTCTATAAGAGTGATGACACTCTCGAATTATGTGAGGAAGAATGATTGCAGAGTTTAAGAGAAACTTTTGATGAGAGATGTATGAATTCTCTCTACTCGTGGGAGTAAGCGAAATCAGGGTCTTATACAACAGTTAAATCTGGAATTTTGAGCATGTAGAAACGGAAAAATACAATTTGTTCTGCACTGTTTATCTTGTATCATGTGATGTATGTGTAGTTAATAGTGATGTATTGATTCTGTGACCTTTTCTAGAAGCAGAAATATATGTGCTCAGAGCAATCATTTATTTTTTATATATACACCATCAAACCTTTCAAAATTCACTGCTATATAGAACAGAGGATTTCATAGAGTTCTGGGAAAAATGTGTAAATATTTCGCTTTTATCACAAGAATGAATTGTGGTATACTTTATGCCCTGAGAAGATGGCTAAATAAATATTCTGTGATTACATAATATTGAGCCCAAGGAGGGATTTGCTAGTTCACAAGACATGAGACAATTTCTCGTTCAATGGCTGTTTAATTATCTTCATTAATCAGCCGAAATAATAAAATTGTGAAAGTGTGGGGGGGGGGGGGGGGGGGGCAAAAAAGCACCCCATACAAGTCAAACAAGAGTAACAAATGTAATAAAACATCACAACACATGATAATAACAAAACTTAACAAAATAACCATACTGGGCGGGAGGGTCAATAAACAATTACCGATGCCGAGATGTGTATGAATTACTAATATAATATTTTAAACTACAAAACTTTTGAATAACCTTCCCACGTCCAGAGAGAGATCTTACTTGTCTGCTAAATGGCGACTGATAAGGAAGACCGCTCACGTGACCAAAGGTATAAATTACATTACGTACAGTCTCCACCAAAACTGACTGCAGGCAATCATGAAACCGATCGCCAGATCTTCTCAAACATAAAAATGGTTATATATAACCTGCTAATGAATGCAATTGATCAAAACACAAAAGAGTTCCATAGACCGTAGACTATCTTCAATAAATTCTAAACTTGACCAAAATTGCCTACTTGTTAGTGATGACGCTGCAATATCACTGATTGTTTGGACAACATTGTGTCCTTGCTTTCTTTGATTGTCTGCAACACACACAAAAACAGTATGCACTGACCAAGACTGGTTAAAAAAATACTTTGTTGTATAACTTTTGATGCTGACTTTCCCGACTTTTTTTTATCAGTTAATTATTGAGTCAACAAATAAGATTGTGGGGCTACTTTTCAGTTCCAGACATGCAAGAGCTGGACCACCTACAGTAATGTCCTAAGTAATCGACCCCTTAACCACAGCAGAATTATGGGTAACTTTTCAGGATTTAGTCGGAAATACGGCTTGTTGCCATTCATCGGAAAGCTCTCACCCATAATTCTGCTGTGGTTAAGGAGTCGATTAATTAGAGCATTACTGTATTTGGCAAATATGAATTGACTGACTATGTTGAAATTTGTTATATGAGACATCTACAATTCTACAATCTAATCCTGAGGTTGTTACATCCACTGAAACCCAACCCCACATCTCTGATGAGATTCTTGTCTTATTTTCAGATTTAAAATTGAACTATTTCAGAGAATTATATGTAATTGAATGAAACTGATTCAAGTCCCGAGAAAAACTAAGTCCTGTATAATTTTAACTTGCAAAATCTTGTCCCTTTCAGGGCATCTCTTGAAGATGATGAGTATCGTGGAAAAGATAACTACTACTCCATAGCTCACACCGTGAGAGAAACCATCTCTTGTCAAGCATCAATCATGGTCAATGGTTTACTGAAGGAATACCAGGTTCGTTCTTCATTAAACATCTTCTCCTTAACCATTAACGACTGAATGACCTCAAGTTTAGTGTACATCCTCCCCAGGTGACTAAGAGTCAGATTTGTGCAGATTTAGGATGGAGTCTGGGAACTATTTAGAATACCGCTGAACTCCCAAAACATTCTTTTCTGAAACCTAGGGCCCTGCGAATCGGGCATTTTCATTTCGAATCAATTCTCGATTTGAATCAGCCAAGTGATTCCGAATTGAATCAAATCTCGAATCGAATCATTGCATCAGTAGTAACAAGAGTGAAGATATACACATCACTGGACTGAATGGCCATACCAGTACCAATTTGCTCACTTGGAAATGACGATAATTGATCGTCGTATAATGTAAATATTATTCATAAATTGATCAAGTTCGCATTTAACCAATTAAGTGCGCATTTGTTGTGTCCATCTCTGCTATAAAATAATGATACAGTATCTTAAGCAATAATGAATCAGTAAGCAATCACATTCACACATCTGAAGTTCGACATATATGAAATTTTGCTAGATCAGTTACATCAGTCGTGCAATGCTTCGGTGGTCTATATAGTATAGTTCAGTCAAACAGACTTTAACCCTTTACCCAACAAACCGGCCAAAACCGGCCAAATAAAGCTTCAACAGCCTAAAATATCTTCGGTCTGTCTCAACAGAACCATACAAATATGGATATCATTGGAACCGGCTCCTTGACCACATTGTGATAGTTACAGTTATGCCCTGTGCCAATGCATTCTCTTATATATGCGAGTCGACCATAGGTCGCCTCGCATATATAAGAGAATGCATTGGCCTAAAAAAAATCTTTTTTTAACACTTTTTACCATTTTTTCTTACATTCTTTAACAATTTTATAATTTTTAATGTGTTAAGCCAATGCATTCTCTTATATATGCGAGGCGACCTATGGTCGACTCGCATATATAAGAGAATGCATTGGCACAGGGCCCTTCTGTTGGGTAAAGGGTTAAGTATTTGTGTGTGTGGTCTTTCGTTGGTATCATCAATTCGAATCAGGACAGCCAATTTCGTATTGAATCGAAACAGACGAAAGATTCCGAATTGAATCGAATTGAATCGCAGAGCCCTGATCAGGCCTATTGGGCTGGCCTCAAGATATGTTGCCGGTCATTTGCAGAATGAGGTAGGTCCCCAGAGGGTGAATGTAGTTACCCTACCCCACACATCAGGCTAGCATCACTAAGTTCACATTATGGGGACTTCATTCTGCTTAGGCCTCATCTTGTATGGAAAGTATCTTCATTATCAAATTAACAGGTTTTTTTTTAGTTTAGGTTCAGAGAGTTTCTCTATATTCTGAAAATGGCTGACGACACAATGCTTAATCGAGGTGACCAATGGGTGCACATCACCATCTTTACCATCTGGGAACTTAAATCTATGTCTAGATCACCTATAGCAGATTAGGCCATGCACAATGAGGTCCCTAGATGATTAATTTGCTGATGCTAGCCGGCTGTGTGGGGAAGCGTCACTAAATTCACCCTCGGTTGACCTCATTCTGCAGATGTCTGGCACCATATATTGAGGCCTGCTATTGAGCCTCTTTGCTATGGCGGGCTCTCCTCGAGTGTAACTTGGATCCAGATCTTTAGTTGAGTTTTTTTTTTTTTTAAACTTGACTTAGGGTTTAGCGAGGGGCAGTTGGCGGGCAGGCTGGCAGCCGCAAACCTATATAACATAGCCGATTATTGATGGATTCTGACAATTTGTCTAATTTTATGAATGTTAGCGTGAAGACTTGAACAAATGTCAACCGATTACATTAATATTTGAACCTTTCACAACAATATCTCTATCGAATTTGAAAACCAGGTTTGTCCGATATTTTTAACCTGAGTTACGCACACTGAGTTACGGCCCTTATTTTGTCTATTTTTAGCAATTGTATGACGGTTGGTGTGATAACTTGAACAAAGTTAACGTCAACCGATTCCATTCATATTGGGTATATGGATCTTTCACAACAATATCTTGATTGAGTTCAAAACCTGAGTTATGACCCTTAGTTCTGAGTTCAGGCTCATCCATATATAAACGAATGCACTGGCACATGATCTATAATGCTGCACCAGCGCAGCTCCCGTCATAAAATGGTTAAACTGATATTTTCATTCAGATCATGTGATTTTCATTACAGGTCAAGGGATTGGAATGGCTTGTGTCTTTGTATAACAACAATTTGAACGGAATCTTAGCAGACGAGATGGGCTTGGGTAAAACTATCCAAACAATTGGTTTGGTAACATATCTGATGGAGAAAAAGAGGAATAATGGACCATTTTTCATCATTGTTCCACTGTCGTGAGTATAGATATTTTCAATCTTCACATTCTGATTTAAGAATTAGACATTGACTTTTTGCATTCCATGGAGCTTGGTTGCAAATTGATGTGGAAATTTGTTTAGAACATGAAAAAGGATGCAACCAAATCAATATTCTTTATTTATGTTTATACTCATGGTACCCGCGGGACATGGAAAGTCATGGAATTTTATTTTGGAAATTCCGGGCCTTAAAACCCATGGAAAATGGTGCCTCCCCCCCCCCCCCCCCCCTCAGAAAGTCATGGGAAAAAACCGAACACTCAGATATATGCTAGATCGTACAGTGAAAAATGCATGTGTGAGTCGTACACACTGCTCCCAATATGCCGTTATATCGTGCAATGTTTTTATTATTTACGGTAGTCGCATGCCCTAAGTGCGTGATCGCTGTTGCTTTAATGAAACGCACTATTTGATTGGTCAATAGACAACCTTCACCTACGATTTAACGCCAATGGGTGGTGCCGTTTTGTCATCACTAAATCCAGCATTCTGATTGGTCGGCGCCCACGTGGCTAGTTGCAGTTGAGAAATGGATTATATTGTTTCCGATTATTGATTTAATTTTTTTCGCTAAATAAACTATGCAAACATGCCCGGTAGCTGCAAATTCAGTGATGCATGGCTTGCCGACAAAGAGTTTGAGGCATGGCTTCAGAGTGTGCCTTTCGACAAGCACAAGGCAAAATGTAAAGTTTGCATGAAAGACATTGACGTGAAAATGGGAATAAATGCGCTGAAATCGCACGTGAAAGGTGAAAAACATCGCAAACTTATACAAAGTTCCAGTGCTATGCGACAGTATGTCTCTCAAGTTCAGAGTAATTTGACATCAGCGGATACTAATTCAACTCCAACTTTAAATCAAGAAATAGGTTCTGCATCACATGATTCACATCCAATCACAATGACAACACTTACTGAAGTTAGTGGCCCTAATGTGAATTGGACAGTCTTTGATCTTCTGGAGAAGGAATTGAAAGCTGAAGATTCACCAGCTCTGCTAAACATTGGTTCATGTGGGTTGCACACTGTACACAATGCATTCAAACATGGATGTACACAGTCTGAATTTAATGTAAGCAAAGTTCTAAAAGCCTTACACTACCTCTTCCACGACACTCCTGCCAGGAGAGATGATTTCATTGAAATAACTAACACTTCTGTTTTCGGGATACCGTTCTGCGGGCACAGATGGTTGGAAAATGTGCCCGTAGTTCAAAGAGCGCAGAAAATATGGACGGTAGTGTTGACCTATGTTCAGAAAGTGAAGACCAGCAAGGATTTCACAACACCATCTTCTAAATCATGGGAGGATATTGTTGCTGCCACAAATGATAAACTTTTTGTTGCAAAAATGATGGTGTTTGAGAGTATTGCAAATCAGCTTTGGCCCTTCCTCACACTATTCCAATCCGATATGCCATTGGTGCCTTTCTTGTGTGATCATTTGGAGAAAATGGCCAGAGGTATCATGAAGAGGTTTATAAAGTCAGATGTTATTTCAAACTCTCCTGGACTATTGAGGTTACAGCAGATTGATCTTTGTAAGACTGATAACTGTATTGGATACAAGAAAGTGGATGTTTCATTTTAACCCTTTACCCAACAGAAGGGCCCTGTGCCAATGCATTCTCTTATATATGCGAGTCGACCATAGGTCGCCTCGCATATATAAGAGAATGCATTGGCTTAACACATATTAATTGTTAACAAATGTAAGAAAAAATTATAAATTTTTTTAGGCCAATGCATTCTCTTATATATGCGAGGCGACCTATGGTCGACTCGCATATATAAGAGAATGCATTGGCACAGGGTATAACTGTAACTATCACAATGTGGTCAATGAGCCGGTTCCAATGATATCCATATCTGTATGGTTCTATTGAGACAGACCGAAGATATTTTAGGCTTTATTTGGCCGGTTTGTTGGGTAAAGGGTTAAGGCAGAACTTTAAGTGAATCGACTGCTTCACAAAAAGGTAATTTCTGATCGAGAATTCATGGATTATAGGATGTCATGTTTGGCTTTCCTCAAAGCAATAGCTAAACATTTAATGGACAAAACTCCAATGGCTTATGCACTTGCGAGGAATATGCGTTGTCTAAATCCACGTAGCATAGTAGCTGACCCACTGAAAACTGCTGCCAGTTTCAAGATTGTGCTACAGGAACTTGTTAAAGCAAGACGTGTTGATCAAGGAGACTGTGACAACCTCATCCAATCTTATGGCGACTTTCAGGATTCTTTAGATGAAGAGGCGAGGCATGTTTTCAGAACCTATGACATAATGAAGCTACATTCAGATGATTTTGTGAGGCCAGATACTCTTTTGTATGAGCACTTATGTGTCAAGTCAAGTTTCTCATCATTGTGGAAAGTGATAAAAATTCTGATTATAATGTCGCATGGCCAGGGAACAGTGGAGCGTGGGTTTTCAGTGAATAAGGAAGTTATGGCCCCAAATATGCAGGAACTTTCTTTCGTATCACATAGAATCATCATTGATCATATCAACCACATTGGAGGATTGGAAAAAATCATTGTGACGCCATCATTGCTGAAATATGCGGCAGCTGCACGTAGAAAATACAGACTTCATCTGGAGGCTCAACAACCCAACTCCTCTACTAATCGGGGTGAGAAAAGGAAGCAAATTCAAAATGAAATAAGTTCAGACCAAGAAACAGACCCTAGAAGGTGATATTTGTACTCTAAATGAGAAGGCTGATGATCTTGCCCTGGAAGCAGAATCCATGAGAAAAATGAATTTGCTGCTTGAATTGAATGCCTTCAGGAAATCATGTAGACTAGACAAAAGCGACTAGAGGTGGATCTGCTTGGCAAGCAATTAGAACAGCTGGAGCAGAGATTGTCGGAAAATGCCCAGTGACATTAGTAGGACTACATACTGTAAATAATTTGCTTCAAAGACTGTTTGTTAGAAGAGATTAATATTATTCACCATAAGGTGTCTGACCTGTTCATGCCCTCTGGATATTTAGTCCTTAGTTGGATAATCCAGTTTTGTATTGTTTCGCCGACATCGAGTATTGATTGTTCTCGATGTTTGAGTCAGTGTGTGAGGCTAGTGACACGATGTGAGAGGTAGTTGTGTTTACTGACTAGCTGTTTGTGAGCATTTGATGTGTCCCTAATGTGTTGATGGATTCTTGATGCAAAGGTTTAAAAATTTAGTTGGTGGGGGTTTATTTTTTTTAATAAACTGTTTGTTGAGTGCTAATGTCAAGTGTTTGATGTTTATGTCCTGTCGGGTTTCTGAGGGGTGTACCACTAAGTTATTGGCCAGTATTAGGGAGTTGTATACTGGCCAGGGCTTTGGCAATGTTGAGTATATTTGTTAGATTGTTTGTGCTTGGTGCATCAATACTGTGACATATTGTACGTCTTTTGGCCTTTAGAGGGCGTTTGCGTGGTAGGGTATCTTTGTTCAGTCTGAGTTCAGTGACTGAAATGAAGTAGGGGTCGTTGACCTTTTCCTTTTTTAGGGATTCTAGTCTGACCACATTCCTCTGTCTTATATCCAATTTGAGTCTTGTTAGGAGTGGGTTCAGTTAGTGAGAATGAGGCATTAAGTTCAGTGCTTTTGGCAATGAAATCCGATTTGTTTTGGTCAAGTCGGAATTGTGTGAGGTCTTTGTTGATTTGTATAATGTTGAGTGAAGCTTCAAGGAGTGTCTCTTTTTGTCTTAGTGCGTGTGGCTCCTGTGTGCAGATATTAGTTGGTTGGATACTAACTCGTTTGTGTTTGTTAGTTAGACTTGTTTGGTGTTTATAGACTTTAGTGTTGTACAGATTTGCTGTTGAATATTCATCATAGACAATTATAAGACATGTAAATAATGGTTGACTACTTTAATTACCGTTAACTATGACTATTATTTTACCCCCAACTGCACCAAAAGGTCATGGAATTTGGTATAAAACCAGTCATGGAATTTCATTTCCAAAAATCTGCAGGTACCATGGCTATAATAACCCTTTCTATACTAAGTGGTTTCTCCCACTCAGTTATAAAAGTATACCTTGAAACAGTCTATTATTCATTTGGAGGAGTGTTCAGGTAATAAAAGCAGACAACAGACAGAAAAAAAGATAATACAAGAGCAGATTGATTCATATTCATTGATGTTCAGATATAAATAAGCAAGCCTTGAAATAGTTTTTCTGTCATTTGCAGAATGAGGTCCCCAGAGGGTGAATTTAGTGATGCTACCCCGCATAGCGGGCTAGCATCACCAAATTCACCCTCTGGGAACCTCATTCTGCTGAGGTTTAAGCAGAATGAGGTCCCCAGAGGGTGAATTTGGTGATGCTAGCCCGCTATGCTGGGTAGCGTCACTAAATTCACCCTCTGGGGACCTCATTCTGCAAATGACAGACACTCTATTTCAAGGCTTGTTCATTGATGGGAAATGTTCAGATAATAAGTTCAACAAATTACCTGTGCTCATTTGTTGAACTTATTATCTGAACATTTCCTAACAAAAAGAACTACTCGTCGATGAGTATTTAGCATAAAAAGGTTTTAAAAAGAACTGATGGACCATTTTTCAAATGATCAAGCCACTTATAAATCTGCACAATAGTCAGCTTGTATGCATTTTGACCCAGTTACATTATGGGTATTGAATAAATTTTAATTTAAAAATTATTGATGAGGCCCTCTCTGGGTGGTGAGGGAGGTGCCCGAGAACACTTTCTTTCTGAAATTCAATTTGAAATCAGCCAATGGCCAAGTCTGGATATAGTATGTCTGACTTTAGCAGAATGGGGTTCCCAGCGGGCTAGCATCACCAACTTCACCCTCTGGGAACCTCATTATGCATAGGCCTCAACTGCAATGGGAGACCTGGTGTGATTGAAGTCCCCAGTTGAAATTTGTGATCTTCACACATTAGTCTCCTCGATTATGCAATTTATCTTCTGCAAATTAGGGGATATAGAAACTGAACAGAAGGGAAAAGGTAAGTAAACACAATGTTAATTTGAGACTATAGGCACTTCCCAGAAGATGAGGTCTAAGCAGAATGAGGTCCCCAGAGGGTGAATTTGGTGATGCTAGCCCACTGAGGGGTAGCGTCACTAAATTCACCCTCTGGGAACCTCATTCTGCAAATGTCAGGCACATTATATCCAGGCTTACAGTAATGCCCTAAATAATCAACTCCTTAACCACAGCAGAATTATGGGTAATTTTTCAGGATTTAGTCGGAAATATGGCTTGTTGCAATTCATCGGAAAGCTCTCACTGAGACAAGCCATATTTCTGACTAAATCCTGAAAAGTTACCCATAATTATGCTGTGGTTAAGGAGTCAATTATTTAGGGCATTACTGTATTATGCCACTGTGGAGGTGCTCTTTTAGTTGTTTGGCCTATTCGTTCAATAATGTTATTGCTCCATCTCTTTATAGAACTATGTCCAATTGGGTGCTGGAGTTCCAGAAGTGGGCTCCGACTGTTATCTACGTGGAATACAAAGGATCTCCAAATCATAGAAGATCATTATCGCCACTTATACGATCTGGAAAATTCAATGTCTTGATGACAACATATGAGTATGTGATAAAGGATCGTGCTATTCTTGCAAAGGTAGGTGTAATACAGTGTCTTCAATGAGCACTATTTCCCATCAATATCATTACCAGTCCTTCAATTTAAAAAAAAACACAAGTGCACAGTTTATTGTGCACCTGATTTTGGATCTAGACACACAATTTTGCTTTAACCCTTTTTGTGCCAAGTCCAATTTTTGTATCAACCCATATTTCCTTGATCATTTTTCAAATTTATTGATTATAATAATGTGATACATTGATGGAAAGAGCCCTAAGAGCTCTTTCCATCAATGTATCACATTATTATAATCAATAAATTTGAAAAATTATCAAGGAAATATGGGTTGATACCAAAATCGGACTTGGCACTGAAAGGGTTAAAAAACAGATAGAATGTTCATTCATTAATTTGTAGGAAATGTTGCAGGGACTGCTGTTTGTTGAATTTATTTTCTGAACATTCGCCAAATGTACTAACCATCTCTGAATATTAATACATCAGTGGGTTAACCATTCACATATCATATTAAAATGAAAGTATTTGGTTATTATACCAATATCAATATCATCAATTAATTCTCTGAATGAGTTGGACAGACTCTTTGTTCCAGCGTTATATAATGTAAAGTTATTATACAATGATGTGTTATTACACATACAGTGTACGGTGTGTTTTTTCTTGTACGAGTCCAGGTTGTGGTGAAAAATCATATATTGGTCGAGACTAGTAGCATCGAGTCCAATATGACTTTTCAGTTTTCACCACAACCTGGACGAGTACAAGAAAACATACACTGTGCACAACATTTTATAATGACATTTTATTATCCATCTGTATGTTTATCCAAATGACGTCACCCAGTCCCGATAACTTTTATAAAAGTCATATTGGTCTTGATTCGAGACCCAATATGACTTTCGGGATTCCAATATGACTTTTTCCGGGATTATCATATGGCAGCTTTTGCCCAATCAGAAATAGTATTAGTTAAGGGATGGATAATAATAATAAATTATTAAACATGTTACACATACTTTGAAATATATAAATATATATATGTTGAAATAATCTCACTCAATGTCACTCTCGTATTTGAGGTCAATAAAATGAATGTCAACAACATGTTCTGGCAAGCTGTTCCAATTGGAAGTTCTCTTTGCGAGAAGTACTGTCTCTCATCTGTTCGCTTGTGGTGTAACTGCAACTTCATTGAATGTACAGTAATGCCCTAAATAATTGACTCCTTAAGCACAGCAGAATTATGGGTAACTTTTCAGGATTTGGTTGCAAATATGGCTTGTTGCCATTCATTCGAAAGCTGTCAGTGAGAGCTTTCCGATGAATGGCGACAAGCCATATTTCCGACTATATCCTGAAAAGTTACCCATAATTCTGCTGTGATTAAGGAGTCGATTATTTAGGGCATTACTGTATACTGATCTCAAAATTTCAATAATGCCCACTGTATAATTTTATTTGTTCAATTTATTTCAGATACACTGGAAGTATATGATTATAGATGAAGGACACAGAATGAAGAATCACCATTGTAAACTTACACAAATTATCAACACATACTATATTGCTCCATACCGATTATTGCTGACTGGTACTCCATTGCAGGTAACTTAAGAGCATTCAGTTAATATATGCCTGTTTTTTTTTATTCCCATTTTTTTTTTAAATGGACGTACATGTATTATGTTATTGGTCGGAATGTCCATCCATCCGTTCACTTTTGAATTCTGGATGATAACTTTAGATAATCTCAACTGAATTGAAACAAATTTGGTATGTGGGTTTACTAGCACAAAATACAGGTCAAGTTCAAATTCGGGTTTCACCCGCCAATATTCACCAGAGTTACGTACAGCCCTTTGCCCATGTTTGTTGAAATTAGCACTCAATTTTTGTTATTGGATGATAACTTTAGAAAGTCTTAACTGAATGGTATGATATTTGGTATGGGAGTTTACTAGCCCAAACTACATATCAAGTTCGAATTTGGGTCCCCCCCACCAAATTTCACCAGAGTTATGGCCCTTTGTTGGAATTAGCACAGGCGTATTTTGCCATGGCCCAGTGGTGCTCTTGTTTTAAGTGATGTGGAATACTTCACTGGGGTGATAGAATAGATTGAATCATCCATATATCATTCAGACAAGCTTAGTATAGTATGTGTGTCATTTGAGGTTCCCAGAGGGTGAATTTAATGATGCTATCCTGTATAGCGGGCTAGCATCACTAAATTCACCCTCTGGGGACCTCATTCTGCTTAGGCCTCATCTTCTCTGGAAAGTTTCTTTATTATCAAATTTCTATAGAAACCTCTTCACATATATTCTATTTCTTTTTTAGTTTAGTTTCTCTATATCCCCAATTAGGCAGACGACACGTTGCATAATCGAGGTTCCCAATGGGTGTACATCACAATATTCACCATTTGGGAACTACAATTTGAGTTTAAGTCTCCCATAGCAGATGAGGCCATGCAGAATGAGGGTGAATTTGATGATGCTAATCCACTGTGCGGGACAGCGTCACTAAATTCACCCTCTGGGGACATCAGTCTTCAAATGACAGGCACACTAAACTCAGGTTTGGTCAAAACTAATATTTTTACTTATATATCCTCCTGTTTTGTTTTTTTTTACAGAACAAGTTACCTGAATTGTGGGCTCTTCTGAACTTTTTGCTGCCAAGCATATTCAAGAGTTGTGCAACATTTGATTCATGGTTCAATGCACCGTTTTCTTCATCTGGTGAAAAGGTACGTATATGAGAACTGGCATCCAGTGTGGATGTCCTTATATGCTGAAGTAGGTCATGTTCACCTTATCATTTCAATACTTTACAACATTCAATAATTTACGGAACATTCACTTATGTTAGTGTAATATGGACTTCAGTGGTTTCTTCATTATTTCATTAAGTACAGTAGTACTTATAAACAGTATTTATACCATAATCGCCTGCTCTATTGTGTCTAAAACACCTATTTTGTAAACTTCATCTTTACACCCTACTGTGGGTATACAGCTTCCTACTGTGGGTATAATTTTCTACTGTAGGTATAAATGTTCAAACGTAATTTCATGTGTTAAACGTGTATACCCATAGTAGAACTAATTCGTAGTTAGCAAAATAGCTCCTATATGTCATATTAATTTAAAATTGGAAGTTGTCATGATATCAATTAGATATGAGGAAAATTGCCTGCAATTCAATAAAATGTATCTTGCTAGTGCTATATTAACTAGGAAACAAATGAATGGTAATTTCAAGGAACTGATCGCTCAGAAACAGGCTGACGTCATGACGTAAATGTATGCATCACTACACGTGACACACATTCCTTATAGCGTCATGTTTGTGTCTCTGGGTGAGGATACACATTCAAAGTAAACAGCGGGGCAGTTGAATTCGCAGAACAAAATGACCAAAATAATAATTATGGCATAAATAAAATACACACACGAAAAGGCTCGTGGTTAAAACCACAATTCCACTTGTGGTGAAAATTTGGTATTCTCGGCTACTAGGGGTGTATTCTATATGTATTGTTTCCTCCCAACGTAATCTGGAGACATAAGGCCGTTAACCCTTTCTATACTAAATACTCATTGACAAGTATTTCCTTTTGGAAATGTTCAGATAATAAAAGCTAAAATTACGGTTGTTTGTTAAACTTATTATCTGAACATTTCCAACCAATGAACTAACTACCATATGATAGGACTCCTTTTTACACTTGTATTATCTGTCATCAGCTTATTTTTTCTGGAAACCCCTCCAGATGAATAATAGACCTCTCCAATATATACTATTATTACTGAATGGGAGAATCCATTTAGTATAGAAAGGGGTTAAGGGGGGTCCTCGTTGGATCAGTCGCTAAGGTGCATTTTGTATCAGACCATCATAAGCCGTCTTGCGATGACTATCCAATTTCAATTGCTGCTAACAGTGATTTATGATCCATGCAAAGGGAAGGTAACCCATTTTTGTGTGAGCAAGTTTGTCAGCTGCAATGTCTGTCTTCCATAGGCTGAAAGTTAACCTTGAAGGTCGTATGCTGCTTTAACCCTTCGATGACTGGAGCTTCCTGAAATTTTGCGAAACCCTGTGCCAATGCATTCTGTTATATATGCGAGTCTTACATAGGGAGCCTCACATATATAAGAGAATACATTGGCCTAACAATATTTACTGTGACCTTGTAAGCCAGTGCATTTACTTAATATATATATCCGAGGCTCCCTATGGGAACCTCACATATATAAGGTCTTTAATGCTGCACCAGCGCAACTCCCATCATGAAGTGGTTAAATTGACTATACTATTTTGATCTTATTTGGAAAACTTCTTTTGTTAGGTGGAGCTAAACAATGAAGAGTCGCTTCTGATCATCAGAAGGTTACACAAGGTGCTACGTCCATTTTTGTTGAGACGATTGAAGAAAGAAGTTGAGTCTCAACTGCCAGAAAAGGTATATAAGTCAAACTTCATAAAATCAACCTCAATCCCACAATCCTCAAACATTCCAGACCTCCGGCCGAAAAAATAAACAAGCTTATTTGAATCACAGATGATTTTTATCCGGAATCAATGAGGGAGGGAAGACTTTTTTTTTTACTTTTTATTTCCAATGACCAGGGATGTGATTATGTAATTCCAGCCATGAGTGTCAAGTTTAACATGCAAGAGCACTATTTTGAGTTCTCAAACCAGTTTATTTAAATTTAAAATAAACAAGGCAAAATGGTTCTGCCATTGTATTGAGTTTCAGTCCATCTGGTATCGGAATACCTGACCATTTTCTTATTTTTTGTGTGCTTGTAAATAATTTGGACTGACACTGATCAGCACATGCCATGTGGATGATTGTTTAAACTCGTATTAATTCACATTTTTTGCCCCTAAAAAATGGTCACTGTTAACCAGAAAGCAGACAGTGACCAAGCCGATGTCAATAAATAAGCTTCTATTAACCTCATAGAGCTACATGATAGATCTAGGGAAATACTTGATTCATTCACGAATATCAAGAAGACAGCTTTCAAGTTTATTATAATCTCTTTTGTATCCCATGTGGTCTTTACGAGAAAAGTGAACAAACAACTGACTGTCATCAGCATACATGTGGTAGTTGATCACATGTTTTTTGATAATATCACCAAGAGGGCCTTTGTTGGAATTACCACGGGCGTATTTTAATTCTGGCTGGTTACGTCGTGTTTGCAATGTCAAATAACACGTATACCTAAAATATCTGTTATGCAGTGCCAATGAAAACACCCTTACATTACATAACCTTTGAATTATCATTTGCAGAATGAGGTCCCCAGAGAGTGAATTTAGTGACGCTATCCCGCATAGTGGGCTAGCATCACTAAATTCACCCTCTGGGGACATCATTCTGCTTAGACCTCATCTTCTCTGGAAAGTTTCTTTATTATCAACTTTCTGTAGAAACTTCTTCACATAGATTCTATTTCTTATTTAATTTAGTTTCTATATCTCCAAATTGGCAGACGCAATAAGGCCATGCAGAATGAGGTCCCCAGAGGGTGAATTTGGTGATGCTAGCCTGCTATGCGGGATAGCATCACTAAATTCACCCTCTGGTAACCTTATTCTGCAAATGACAGGAAAAGGCCCAATTATGATTCCTTTTCTTTATCTACTTATATTACCTGGATACGCTCAGAATCAGGGCTTTAATTAGTGGCTGATTTACTAATACTAGATCTTTGCACTTGGCTGCATGGACTGATATTTTTCCCCAGTGGCCATAGGGCCCCATTCCCCTAAGCCCCACTGCAAACTCTGTCTATTGATAACTAACAAAGTGTTTTTATTTGATTTTCAGGTTGAATATGTAATAAAATGTGAAATGTCAGCCTTACAGCGTCTCATGTATATACACGTGAAGGAAAGAGGTGTCATGCTGACTGATGGATCAGAAAAGGACAAAAAGGTGCGCATGCAGAGAGTGAACTGAAGTAGAGAGTCGTGATATAATTACCTGTCACAATTGCCATTCACAATTATTTTCAATGCTCTTGGGCCAAATAGATAAAAAATACTGTGTTCTCAGGCACCACCCCACTCTCATCACCCAAAAATGGCCTTCTAAGTGTTTTTTTTTTCTGACTTATCCAGAGGGGTGGAAAAAAGTTTTTTCCTGGCATGTATGCCGGGGTGGGTTGGTGGTCGATAGGACCAACAAATTTGTTTTCTCTGTTTTAGTGTTAAAAGGGGGGTGGGTGTCCAAACATGGTCGAAAAAAACTGCCGAAAATGGAAACAAATTTGGACGCGGGGGTGGGTGGGTCCAAACAAGGGTCGAAAGTAAAAAATCAGCATATGTGCCTGCAAATTTTTTCCGACTCCCCCCTAACTTATCCAGAATTTTTAAATAGTTCAAAACTCAATCTCCTATTTATCTACAATTCTAATTTGATATTGGTCTGTTGAAGATGTTGATTATAATTGTCAGACCTTCCCACGAGGAAAACACAGCAAGAGCACTTATTTGCTCTCGCAATTCAGAAGACGGGTATAATTGCGCCTGTATTATAGTCGAAATACGAAATGTCATTGTTGTATAGACCTATGCCCAGTTACACTTTCACATGCCCATAATTTAACTGAGATGGGAAAGGTTCTAAATATACCTTCAAATAGTTCAATATTGATTTTATATTGAATCAACAATCAGGGAAGAATCCAGAGATAATTTTGGGGACACCTGTTTTCAGCAGAGGATATGTACCGGTATCCCAATATAACTTTAAAATACGGCTTCTACACCGAACCAACACAGATACAGACGCATATATTATAAATTTGACATAACATTTCTGATTTAAAAATTCAACATGCAAATGAAGGCTGTATTGCAGCTGCAGATTTTTTATTTACATCGCATATTGTTGAATTGCCTTGAAAATTCAGGTTGACTCAATACTGTCTACTAGGAATTTGAGGTCATTTGGGCTTCTTGAGTTTGGGCGCCCATACCTGTAACAGGTATCAAAACAGCCCTGGAAATTTCCCTGTCAACAATTACAGTGACCATGAACATATTGACTAGAGGGACGAGTGGCAACATTAGCAGCCGTGAATTACAATTTGCGAGTGCATACGGGTGTGAGAGTAATCACTCCCGTCTCTTGGGAAGGACTGAATTGTATCCTTACTATGAGTGTCGTGACACAGATTGTCTAGGTTAACAATTTGTCTTGAATAAAGTTTTTAATTTACATTTAATGTATTATGTTTACAGGGTAAAGGTGGAACTAAAGCTTTGATGAACACAATTATGCAGCTGAGGAAGATATGTAACCACCCCTTCATGTTCCAACATATAGAAGAGGCATGTGCAGAACACTTCGGAATGCAGGGAGGAGTGGTATCTGGGTATGTAATAGATTCGTCGTAAACCAGCTGGTGAAATCGGTAGGGATAATACTGGTTTTCATCGAAGTATGGTTGGCTTATACTATAGTGGACTTTATGCCCATATCCAGTGGCAGAATTTTTAGTCATTTTAATCGACTTTATTATACAAAATCAATACAAAATGCCATATTTATAGGAACTATCAATATCGTACGGTCATAATGATGTATTATAGGCTAACTGTTTTGTTAAATACAGTATAGAATCAGCCATGTAAAAGGAGTAACCTCACATTTGATGTTTGTTTATGTCTAGAGAAGACTCATGTTATTAATTTATCGAGGTCAAACAAGCCTTGAAATAGGGTGTCTGTCATTTGCAGAATGAGGTCCCCAGAGGGTGAATTTAGTGATGCTACCCCGCATAGTGGGCTACATCACCAAATTCACCCTCTGGGAACCTCATTCTGCTGAGGTGTAAGCAGAATAAGGTCCCCAGAGGGTGAATTTGGTTATGCTAGCCTGCTATGCATGGTAGCATCACTAAATTCACCCTCTGGGTACCTCATTCTGCAAATGACAGACCCTATTTCAAGGCTTGAGGTCAAATGAGTTTTTTCACATTCAAATACTACTTTCAGTTTACAACTCTTGTGGAGTTCAGAACAAATATGTTTTCCATGGAACAAAACCAGGTTACTTTCACAATTGTGACATTTTATTACCCCATCATTGGTAATTTATGCTAAACCCTTTCAGTGCCAAGTCCGATTTTTGTATCAACCCATATTTCCTTGATCATTTTTCAAATTTATTGATTATAATAATGTGATACATTGATGGAAAGAGCTCTTTTAAATTTGAAAAATGATCAAGGAAATATGGGTTGATACAAAATCGGACTTGGAACTGAAAGGGTTAAATTCCACTTAGAAGAGTAAGGCAACCATACTTTGATGTAAACCAGAATTATTCCAACTGATTTCACTAGCAGGTTTGCATCGGAAACATGGACTAAATCAGCTCATGCAAAATATCAGTTGACAGATATGGATAGGAGCATAGCGTGACCAAAACATTTGCGTATTCTTATAAAAATAAATAGTTTTATAGACCAGAATGTGAAGAAATTTGGTATATAGCTTTACTATAACAGAATGATAAATGTCATGTACAATTTCATTTCAGACTGACCATTATGCTTATTTATGACTACCAGTGTTATGGGATTATTTTGCCATTTAGCTTGAAGGTTTTCTTGACCACAATGCCAAGAAATTTGGAATGTAGCTTTGCTACCACAAAATGAAGGTCAAGTTCTATTTTGGGCCCATTTTTATGTGAGCAATTTTAGCCCTTTCTCTACTAAATACTCATTGACATGTAGTTCTTTTGAAAATATTCAGATAATAAGAGCAATAGACAATTGTTGAACTTATTATCGGAACATTTCCCTCCAATAAAATGAATCATTTTTAACTTCTGTTATTTTTTCAGATGTATGTTGTCTGATCATTTTTTTATGAACATCCCTCCAAATGAATAATAGACCATTAGATTTATAATTTGGCAGGAGAATCAATTTAGTGAAGAAAGTGTTAACCCTTTCTATAGTAAATACTCATTGAAAAGTACTTATCCCTTAGGAAATGTTCAGATAATAAGTTCACCATGACGTGTGTGACCATGTGTTGTTTGTTGAACTTTTCTGAATATTTCCCTCCTATAAATTGGACTCGTTCTGAACTTATATATATAGAGTAGTTCAGGATGGTCAAAAAGATCAAGTGATCTTCTCCTTCACCCCATGATTTGTTGTTTAGAGGTTATCTTAAATTTAGCAAATCATCATGTCTCACCATGGTAAAATTTGATGGGGGTAGAGCCCACAAGATTTAATATGGGGCATGGGGGGGATCCCAAGGTGTTTTGTTGAAGGTGCTGAGCGAGCTGTGTTGGTGCGCTGAAATGAAGAACGGGTCCCGTATTATAATGTTAAAGTGGTTTTAGTTGTGTTAGTTTTAGTTTAACCCGATTGACCAACATCTGAAGTTGCACTTTTATTGTCTGTCGTCAGCTTATTTATCCTGATGAACAATAGACCAATGTATACTTTTATAACTAAAGGGGAGAATTCATTTCGTATAGAAAGTGTTAACCCTTTACCCAACAGAAGTGCCCTGTGCCAATGCATTCTCTTATATATGCGAGTCGACCATAGGTCGCCTCGCATATATAAGAGAATGCATTGGCTTAACACAATAAAAATTATAAAATTGTTAAAGAATGTAAGAAAAAATGTTAAAAAGTTTTTTTTTTGGCCAATGCATTCTCTTATATATGCGAGGCGACCTATGGTCGACTCGCATATATAAGAGAATGCATTAGCACAGGGCATAACTGTAACCATCACAATGTGGTCAATGAGCCGGTTCCAATGATATCCATATTTGTATGGTTTTATTGAGACAGACCGAAGATATGGGTAAAGGGTTAATGACATCAACAGGTGTGTTATGTTTATATACTATTTTGTTGGTTTCTATTGCAGACCAGATCTCTACAGAAGTGGTGGCAAGTTTGAGATTCTGGACCGGATGCTTCCTAAGTTGAAAGTGTCAGATCACCGAGTTTTAATGTTCTGTCAGATGACATCGTTGATGAGCATTATGGAGGATTACTTACTCTTCAGAGGTAAACTTTAAAGGGACCCAAGGCAATCGCTGTGGGTTCATGCGAAATAACAAAAAAATTCTGTTAAAGAACTATCATCAACAAGTACATGAAGATATACATTGACTTTGTTCTTATTTTCATTATTAATAACTTTGAGATATCTCATGTCAATACCGTTGTTACATTGGAATAACCAATAAAAATCCAATTCGTTCAAGATGATACCAAAGTTTAATCAAAGGAGGAGAAATTTGGGAATGGGAAAACGGATCTAAATGTAAGGTGTGATAATATCAAAATCATAACAGTCAATCTAACAGTTGAGGACACCTGATGATGTTTTCACGCTGTCCGCAATCAAGACTCAGGTGTGAAGATTTTTGTAAGTCAATTTTCAGGGCGACTTGCACTTTGTCCGGCTGCAAAATTAAGGCGAAATGAGCAAGAAAAGTGTGACTTCTTCGCCCACGTCACCCTGTAGGCTGGTCCATGGCTACCCTTAATGTAGCCCAATTCCACTGGGATAGTCTCGCCTCTAATTTTTCCTGAAAACCCCTCCAGATGAATAATAGACCATTCCAATGTATACTTTTATAACTGAGTTGGAGAATTCATTTAGTATTTAGAGGGTTACAGAAGAATTGTTTTAGTCACACGTTCGTCTATCTGAACCTGTCTACTTTTATTTCAGGTTACTCCTACTTGAGATTGGACGGCACAACAAAATCCGATGATAGAGGAGAGCTCCTGGTCAAATTTAACGATCCTTCCAGATCGTATTTTATCTTCTTACTGAGTACAAGAGCTGGTGGACTGGGTTTGAACTTGCAAGCTGCAGACACTGTCATCATATTTGATTCTGATTGGAATCCACACCAGGTCAATAGATAATCATAATACTAATCAGGCCAAAACCTTGAAATAGGGTGTCTGTCATTTGCAGAATGAGGTCCCCAGAGGGTGAATTTGGTGATGCTACCCCGCATAGTGGGCTAGCATCCCCAAATTCACCCTCTGGGGACCTCATTCTGCTTACACCTCAGCAGAATGAGGTCCCAAAGGGTGAATTTGGTGATGCTAGCCCACTATGCGGGGTAGCATCACTAAATTCACCCTCTGGGGACCTCATTCTGCAAATGACAGACACCCTATTTCAAGGCTTGATCAGGCCAAAAATTAGTGATCAGTTTCTTAGACACCTGCCTTCTGCCTTCTCATAAAAATATGCCCACTGGATGCTTTTTATGGCCCACAGAAAATAAAAATTATTTATCCACCACTCACTACCTCTATTGACTACATAAATCATGCCTAATAACGTTCTGTTTATTATGTCAATGTAGCTTTATTAGGTCAACATGACTTTATTAGGTTACTACTACTTTCATGACGTAATTATTTTTATTGACCATAATTTACTGTTATTGATACAAAATTAGTAAAAGGGTATATGTTTTAGCTCTAAAATATCTATAAATCATCAGAACAAGGTCGGCTTAGAATAACTCTAAAAAAAAGCCAACGAATTACACATCAGTTTGCCACGTCATGATTTCTAATTAGTTTGCTTGACCTCATAAATGTAATGCGGTCATTGAAGTTATGATTGAAAAACTTAGGAAAATGACAGGCAAGTTTTTCCCAATGGATAAATTAAATATGTAGCTAATGCTGTCGCTATAAAGATGGATTATCTCTTTAAATAACAAATTTGAGCCCTTTCCATCAATGTATCACGTTATTATAATCAATAAATTTGATCAAGGAAATATGGGTTGATACAAAAATCGGACTTGGCACTGAAAGGGTTAAGACATCATTTATGCAGCCCTGGCAATTCAGATTTGTTTGCTACGGCAGTAGAATGCCGTAGCCAATTTGATGTGCTTCGGCAGTGACTACGGCATTTTTACGTGCTGTCAAAAAGTGTGGCTTAATTGCTGTTTTGTCAAAATTTACATGACTAATCATAAAACGTTTCAAAGAAGATGTGTACTATTTATTTCTTCCTGGAATATATAAATTGTATATGTAATACCCACTAACAGTAACCAGAACCACGTTCAACCACGGCCGTGGGATTGAATGACTATTGAATGACAGAACCTGCCATGCCTCTTGGGGAATTTAAATTTCTTGAATGACGTTGCCTCACAATGAGTCAACTGCCAGGCTAATTCTGACCGAATTATGAAATTTGCCATACAGTATTCAAACAGTATAACTGTATTTGATATTTTGTCAAACAAAAAATATTTTAATTTTTAACTTAATTTGTAACAAACGCAATATGCAGCCGCGTGTGCATAGATGCAAATATAGCAAGAATCTAACACGGCCACAGCGCCGTTACCTTTGAGAATTAGAGTGGTCTCCCATTGATAACATCTGAGTGACTGATTGTTTGTGAAGACCCCGCCTTCCCCCAATTTGAAACGAATCGGCTCACTCGATTGGTTAAATTCAATTGTCTGTCATCGTGATCACTAGACTTCTGCACTAATTTTCAAGTCAGCAGCTGGTTGACCTATTTCCATCAATCAAACTCTGTTGTACTTCTATAACCACGTGCCCTTGTGTATATTTGTCGACGATGCGACACAGTCAATCAAGCGTAACCGACATCACCCATTCAAGTCTTTGACACATTGTGATCAATTCGCACGTGCGTACTACTTGTTTGCTACACGGGTGACTAGAATGTTGTGTATCGAGTGTAACTTTCTTGGAAAGCGCGGGGCACCTTCAAAGAAGCCGACATTGTCGATTATCCGGAATTGTTGGATTGACACAGGGCGGATAATATAACTTTGATTCAATTTCATTTTGAATTTGTCACTTACTTTGAGTTCCCGGTAGGTGTTGGCTATCCGCTCCTTGACTGTTTTAACAGTTATTACTTTTGTCATGCATGAATTTGACCATGGATAAGAGAAATTCAACTCCCGTTGTATTGTTTTAAAACTATTCAATTTCAATCAGTGTCAGTGTCGGGTCAGCAATCCGCTACGGCAGTGTACTGCCGTAGTCGGAGCCGTTTACTTCAGCAAATCGCTTCGGCATTGCCGAATGCCGTAGCCAAATGTGAGGGCTGTTTATGTGACATGTAGCAATTTCTATTATCAATTTGATGATTAGATTATGAGTCTCTTTAACCCTTTACCCAATACATGTGTGGCATTTATTGAACTTATTATTTGAACATTTCCTATGGGAACTACTCGTCAATGAGAATTGAGTTAAGAAAGGGATAAAGATGGTATGTCTCTTTCTATAACAAGTTTTATATAGTTTCCTGGGTATAAAATAATAAATATGAATTGAAGACCCCTGTCTGGAAATGCTTCTTTCAATTAATATTGATTTTGTTTAAAAATTTCTGGTAAAATATGCATACAATCAATTTGGGACATTTTACGGCTTGCTTTTGTTCGGAGCATAGCATGTGGGATAACTCTATATAAAAATTATAATAAAAATATGTTAAACTTGATTATCCTATTATTTTAGAAAATATAAATATAAAATCAATATTTATTGTTAGAAGCATTGCCGGACAGGTGTATTCGACTCATATTTATTATTTTATATCTGGAAACTATATAAAATGTATTTAGGAAGAGATCAACCATTTTTAATTGAAAATGCTTTAAAAAGTAAAATTATTTCCAAATTGAAAATCTGGAGATTTTACTAATTAGTAAGTATGTTTACATTCCTTTAGGATTTGCAAGCTCAGGACAGAGCACATAGAATAGGGCAGAAGAATGAGGTTAGAGTGCTTAGACTGATGACAGTCAACAGTGTTGAAGAAAAGATCTTAGCCGCTGCCAGGTACAAGCTCAACGTCGACGAGAAAGTCATTCAAGCTGGTATGTTTGACCAGAAGTCAACAGGGACGGAGCGACGTCAGATGTTAACAGGGCTTCTAATGGTAGAGAATGATGAAAGTGAAGTAAGTATTTATAGGATTTCATATGGATATTAGACAACTTTTAGGGATCTGCGAATCTGGGATTTTGCATCGAATCGAATGTCGATATCAAATCTCCTTCCTGATATCGTCATTGAATCGATTCTCGAATCGAATCAGGTGGTTATTGTATACCATTGTTAATTTTGGTGACTCATGACAAAAAACTTTAGAGTCACTAGATTTCTATAAACTTTCATGGGACTGGTGTTTATTAATGGAAATCATGATGTAGGCAAGATGACACCAAAATAACACCGATTCGAAAATATCTCAATCAGCGGACTGATTCGATGTCGATCTCGAATGGGTGACAAATGTTGACATATCGAATATTCGCAAGTGCCTAACACCTATCACATAATGAACTGAGAAGAATCACGACTAGGGTACTACATCACATGATTTGTGTTCTTTCTATCAATTGTCATTTTGCCATATCCATGAACTATTGAGCAACTAATAATATAATTCAATATTTATACTCCTGTTTTAAAAAAACATGACATATTATGTTTTTGGTCTGTCTGGCCATCCATTTGTTAATATTTCGTTTGCAGATGATAACTTTAGCTCAAATGAACTATATGGAGTGGAATTTGGTATGTTGGTTCACTATCACAAAATACAGGTCAAGTTAGATTTTGGGTTTCGTCTGCCAATTTTTACCGGAGTTACAGACCATTTTCGATTTTTTTTAAATCGGTTTTTCTTGGTTTCTGGTAGTAACTTCAGTTATTATACCCCCTTTAAAAAAAAAAAGGGGGGTATACTGTTTTGCACCTGTCCGTCCGTCCGTGCGTCGTACCGTCCGTGCGTCCATCCGTCCGTGTTTACTAATGACTACTTATGTGGCTAAGATTGTGTAAAATGGATATTTATGTGCATAACTTCCTGTAGCGTGGCTAGCCACGTAACAGCTTTCAGATGGACGTTCTAAAATGATCTATTTGGCCTAATTTAATTTTGTAGTCACTCAAAATTTGGAGAGAAAAAAAGTCTATCGATTTAGACATCCATGACCCGTCAATAGGAGATGTCGGACACTGACAAGACATTTATGTGGCTAGCCACCCAATCACGGACCTGTCAGTTTCTCCTATTCCACTGTCCCAGTTGCTGTGAGCAAGTTTTTGAGTTTTAATCAGCTTCTTCTGCTATAATTCCAACATATTATGAATCCATAATCTGGAGTTTTATCACTATCTACTACTTGATAGCCACTTAAAATTTTATGGCTACTTGAGAAGCCACATAAAAACTAAAGCCACATTACCATTTCTAGCCACATATCTACCCATTTGTTGGTACGTCCGTCCGATGTCTGTTCATGTCATAACTTGAACAATAGTGCTCGGATCTCAATGAAATTAGGTATGGATGTTCACTACTATGAGGACATTAAATAGAGGGTTCCATCGTTTTGTTCGGATTTTCCATTCTAGAGTTATTCATCTTTGTTTATCTGGAAATGTTGAATTTTTTGTCCATCTGGTGTCTGTTCATGTCGTAACTTCAACAGTTGTGCTGGGATCTCAATGAAATTTGGTACGGATGTTCACAACTATGAGGACATTAAATAGAGGTTTCCATCGTTTTGTTCGGATTTTCCATTCTAGAGTTATTCATCTTTGTTTATCTGGAAAGGTTGGATTTTTGGTCCGTCTGGTGTCTGTTCATGTCATAACATGAACAGTAGTGCTCGGATCTCAATGAAATTTGGTATGGATATTCACTACTATGAGGACATTAAAAAGAGTGTTCCATCGTTTTGTTCGGATTTTCCATTCTAGAGTTATACATCTTTGTTTATCTGGAAATGTTGGCTTTTTTGTCTGTCTGGTGTCTGTTCATATCATAACTTCAACAGTTGTGCTGGGATCTCAATGAAATTTGGTATGTATGTTCACTACTATGAGGACATTAAAAAGAGTGTTCCATCGTTTTGTTCGGATTTTCCATTCTAGAATTATACATCTTTGTTTATCTGGAAATGTTGGCTTTTTGGTCCGTCTGGTGTCTGTTCATGTCGTAACTTCAACAGTTGTGCTGGGATCTCAATGAAATTTGGTATGGATGTTCACCACTGTGAGGACATTCAATAGAGGGTTCCAATGTTCTGTTTGGCTTTTCCATTCTAGAGTTATTCAAGTTTGTTTATCTGGACATGTTGGCTGTTTGGTCCATCCGATGTCTGTTCAGGTCATAACTTGAACAGTAATGCTTGGATCTCAATGAAATTTTGTATGGATGTTCACCACTATGAGGACATTTAATGGCACATTCAACTGTTTTGTTTTGTTTTTTTGTGCTATAGTTATTCATCTTCGTTTATATGAAAATGCTGATTTTTGGGTCCATCTGTCTTGAGTATAGCAGTCATAAGTTATAGATATGCCCACACTAGGCGGTATGCCACTAGGGGGTATGTACCGGACGACAGTCCATCTCTTGTTTTTGACTGAATGGAATGAAATTTCATATACAGGTTTGAAACCATGAAGTACAGGTCAACTTCTTTCTTCGGCTACGTCTGCCAATTTTGACCAGTTTCATGGCCCTTTTTCATGGCCCTTTTTCGACTTTTTTTGGTTTCCTGTTAATAACTACAGTTAGGGTTGGTTGATCACCACCAAACTGAATATGTTGTTGAATTGGCTCAAAATACAAGCTGTTCTCGAACCAGAGATTTGTCTAATGATTTTCACCAGAATAATTGTCCCATTTTACTTAGATTGTTTATTTTATTGGTTTCCGACAATGGAATCTTTCTGAAATGCAATTTGAAAGAAGCCAACAAGCGTACTATACCACCATGGTGGTGCTCTTGTTAATTTATGTTGTATTTCAACAACTTTGTGTTGATAGACTAATCACATCAGGCAATGATATTATTAGTATATCAGGTTATATCACATGAAGCTCCTATTATATCATTAAAAAAGCCATTACATATTTCCCTATATCTCAAAATTGATGAATAGGCGCGTGCTTCGTGAGATACTTGGTATAGCGCAAACAGAATTACTGCGCAGATTAATACTATTTTGAAAAGCAGCACATGAGACCAACACCAGACATTGCAAAATGATTGCTTTGTTCATTAAAGTTAAATTCTTGTCCAACTTCGTTGCACTAACGAAAATAGGAACAAAAACAAAGAGGCAAATGGGAGACTATATTTTTCGTCTCCAGTCAGAACACGCAATACTGCCGTATACAGTTGTGAAGCATCTCAGCCAATGCTGTGCATGTATGCATTATGAATGCATTTTCATCTTCTTTTAAAGATTTTGATTTGTTAAAAAGGCATAAAGCTCTAGCTTTTTTATGTGATATGTAAGATCTTCAACTCGTTTTGTTACAAGTTTGATAAATTTGATTCACAATGAGTTGTAGACTAGTTGTGAATCAAATTTATGAAACGATACAATAAGATTTTATGAAACTCGTTTCATACATTTGATTCACAACTAGTCTACAACTCATTGTGAATCAAATTTATCAAACTCTTTTCATAAAATCTTATATCCCAACATAACTCATTGGAGATCCTCCACATTCCTCCGTATTATATCTCAATGATTAATATCATTCAGGAGGAAGATGAAGTGCCGGATGACGAGACGATGAATCAGATGATCGCTCGAAGTGAAGATGAATTTGATCTCTATCAGGTAGGTCTTTGTATTCATACACAATCATCTTTAATATTAAACCTTTCTATACTAAATGGATTCTCCCATTCAGTTATAAAAGTATACATTGGAATGGTCTATTATTCATCTTAGATAAGAAAGGTGCAGAAGGAGTCCATTGGAGGGAAATATTCAGGTTGATTATTGAACTTATTATCTGAACATTTAATAAGGGATATCTACTCATCTATGAGTATTTAGTATAGAAATAAAAGCATGATAATAGAAAATACATTGGAATGGTCAATTATTCATCTGGAGGTGTGTTCAGTGAAAAAAATAAGCAGAGAACAGATAATGAAACTGCAGAATGAATCGTATTTATTGATGGCAAATGTTCAGATAATAAGTTTGATAACATGGTCTTTGCTGAACTTATTATTTGAACATTTCCTCAGGGATAACTACTCATCAATGAGTATTTAGTCTAGAGTTGGTTAAATCAGGTTATGATTGAATGCAGTATCCTTGAAATATAAACTTCAATTAGACCAGGCTATGAAATATTCCAAAGGAGAGACCATCCTTTGCAGATTGCAGTATCACCAATGGTGGCATAAAACTTCTCCATGTATATAACATTCTCAGGGCCTCATAGGCTCTGTACCGGCCAGGATTTTCTGTTGGCCAATTGTATGGCTATCTATGAATTTTTTGTGGCCATTTCTCTGACACCTTTGCCAAACTAAACCCAAAATAGAGGATAATTGGGGAGTGAGAAATAGTGACAAACTGAGCTATCAAGGAAACATGCAGATGAACATAATCGCTGTTAGTTTGATGAGCTATCAACTTATTATTGGTTATTTTTTCAGAAAATGGATATTGAGAGACGAAGGGCCGAAAATCGAGATCCAGCTAAAAGAAAGCCTCGTCTTATGGAGATTTCGGAGCTGCCATCATGGCTCGTCAAGAATGCAGATGAGGTACTAAAAATTAAATACCAACAATTGTCTAATTAATTTAAAGATGGTCTATCTTCTTAATACCACTAATTGTCCAATTATTTATTGTACGTCATCCTCTTGGTTGATGCTCCGTGTTAACTCAAAACTGTTTTTTATTATTAGGAACATATCTAAACATTCAAAAACTATATAGATTTTGATCCAGATCTGCCATTCACTTCCTGAGCTATGGACTTATATTTTGTTTATTTTAGAATGTTACCCTATAACTTAACCAAATATAGCAAGATTTCTTGATTTTGTTAGCATAATATAATTGTATATATGTCTATTTTCATCACTCATTAAAGTCACACATAGCTACCGGCACTAATTATTATATATCATGTATTATGTTCCATTTGAAAGAGGAAACTCTTAAATTACACATAATCCAAAAAATTGGTTTTATTATTGAACTATCAACGTTAATTTTGAGCGTGTTTGAGTTATCTATCAGTTGCAATTCTCATTAAATCAGCTCACTATAATTGAAACACTGATGTTGATGAAGAGTAATAGGAGAAAAAAGATGACCCCATTTTTAGCTCAATTTGACTTCTTGCTATGTGTTGGCATCCGATAATTCGTCAACAATTCCTTAGCACACTCAACAGGTAACATCTCTCATCTGATCATCACAAAACTTCATATGGATCTTCAGGGTGACCTCTAGATGGGAGCCATTAATTTTAATCGAAATTCGTTGAAAAGCATGGCCTTTAGTGCCCCTCTTGGATTTCACATTTGAATCCATCTGCACATTCTGCAGCCCACATTTATTAGTCGAGTTTTTTTCCAAAACTTGACTTATAGTTTGATGGGGGACGGTGGGCGGGCGGGCGGCGGGTGGACGGGCGGCGGACGGGCGGCGTGTTTTGCTTATAACTCAACCGTTTATTGACGGTGTGTGAGTACATATCCATGCGCGTAAGCTGCAGACAAAAAATCGGGTTCGTCCGCCCATTTATTACAGAGTTATGGCCCTTTGCCATTTTTCACTGATTTTAGGCTTGTTAGCGCAACAACTTCAACAAACGTTATCTGATTCGATTGAAATTTGGGATATAGGTGTCTCCCAAGAATATCTCGGACGAGTTCGAAAACCGGCCAGGTCCGATAAAATTTTATAGAGTTTGGCCCTTAATTAGTCATTTTTCACAAATTTTCAGCTCGTTAGCGCGATAACTTCAACAAACGTTATCCGATTTGATTGAAGTTTGGTATATAGGTGTCTCCCAAGAATATCACGGACGAGTTCGAAAACCGGCCAGGTCCGATAAAATTTGATAGAGTTATGGCCCTTAATTAGTCATTTTTCACGAATTTTCAGCTCGTTAGCGCGATAATTTAACAAACATCATCCTATTTGATTGAAATTTTGATATATAGGTGTCTCCCAAGAATACGTCGGACGAGTTAGAAAACCGGCCCGGTCCTATAAAATTTGATAGAGTTATGGTCCTTAAGTAGTCATTTTGTACGAATTTTGAGCTCGTTAGCGCAATAACTTCAACATACGTCATCCGATTCAACTAAAATTTGGTATATAAGTGTCTTCCAATAATATCCTGGACGAGTTCGAAAACCAGCCTGGCCCAATAAAATTTTATAGTTATAGTTAGTCATTTTTCGTGAATTTTTAGCTTGTTAGCGCTATAACTTCAACAAACGTCCTCCGATTTGTTTAAAATTTGGAATAGACATACTTGCCAAGAATATTTCGGACGAGTTCGAAAACCAGCCTGGCCCGATAAAATTTGATGGAGTTATGGCCCTTAATTAGTCATTTTTCGATTTTACCTATTAATTAGTCTACCGATACTGATGCACACCATTTGGCGGTAGCCACCGGCAGTAAGCCACCGAAAACGAGACACAGCATCTCTGATGCCACCTCTTGTTGGAGAATTGGTTTTGAAAATTACAGGCATGTTTTGTATCACATCTAGATGAGAGCTATGGAATATGAACAATTTTTGATGAATAACATGGCTACAGCCATCTTGGATATTTACTCTTTGCATGACTAAATACTTTAGCACCCCTACAGCCAACATTTTTGATCCAATTGTTCGCAAACTTAATATGACTCTTCCGGTCGACCTCTGGTATTTCTTAACCCTTTACCCAACAAACCGGCCAAAACCGGCCAAATAAAGCTTCAACAGCCTAAAATATCTTCGGTCTGTCTCAATAGAACCATACAAATATGGATATCATTGGAATCGGCTCCTTGACCACATTGTGATAGTTACAGTTATGCCCTGTGCCAATGCATTCTCTTATATATGCGAGTCGACCATAGGTCGCCTCGCATATATAAGAGAATGCATTGGCCTAAAATAAATCTTGTTTTTAACACTTTTTACCATTTTTTCTTACATTCTTTAACAATTTTATAATTTTTAATGTGTTAAGCCAATGCATTCTCTTATATATGCGAGGCGACCTATGGTCGACTCGCATTTATAAGAGAATGCATTGGCACAGGGCCCTTCTGTTGGGTAAAGGGTTAAACAATTTTCCACATTCCTTATCGCTCAATTGAATGTAATGTATGACAATATCCTCTGTCCAAGATGAGCTACAGTGTCATTGATACTTTCATTCATTTGAAGCAAGCAATTTGCATCTGCTATATTTTAGTAACTAATTCATGGTGAAGTGTTATATGTGCATATGATGTCTTTGTTCAGGTTGATCGATTAACCAATGAGGAGGAAGATGAGAAAATGTTTGGTCGGGGATCACGGCAGCGGAAAGAGGTTGACTATTCAGATGCTCTCACAGACAAACAGTTCCTTAAGGTAATAAATGTTTAAACATGTTTCCTGTGGGGTCTTGCCCTGACAAGCCCTGAAATAGTGTGTCTGTCATTTGCAGAATGAGGTCCCCAGGGGTTGTATTTAGTGACGTTATCAGCAGGCTAGCATCATCAAATTCACCCTCTGGGAACCTCATTCTGCTCAGGCCTCAACTGCTATGGGAGACCTTGGATCTGATTTAAGTTTCCCAGTTGAAGTTGGTGATGTTCGTCCATTATTGACCTCGATTATTTTATCCTCTGGTAATTAGGGGATATGAAAAAATATAGAAAATAGAATGGGAAAAGTAACTAATATCACCAAATTCACCCTCTGGGATCCTCATTCTGCTGAGGCCTCAACTGCTATGGGAGACCTTGGATCAGATTTAAGTTTCCCAGTTGAAGTTGGTGATGTTCGTCCATTATTCACCTCAATTATTTTATCTTCTGCTAATTAGGGGATATAGAAAATAGAAGGGGAAAAGTAACTAAAAACAATGTTAATCTGAGACTATAGCTACTTCCCAGAAGATGAGGTCTAAGCAGAATGAGGTCCCCAGAGGGTGAATTTAGTGTCGCTAGCCTGCTGTGTGGGGTAGCATAATTAAATTCACCCTCTGGGGACCTCATTCCGCAAACGACACACACTATTTCCAGGCTTGATCATAGAATAGCCTTGAATTTGATGGTTGTTTGTTGAGCTGATTATTGGTACATTTCCCACCTATTAACCCTTTACCCAACAAAACGCCCAGAAAAATAGCCCAAATGAAGCTGCAACAGCCTAAAATATCTTCGGTCTGTCTCAATAACACCATACAAATATGGATAGCATTGGAACCGGTTCATTGACCACATTGTGATGGTTACAGTTATGCCCTGTGACAATGCATTCTCTTATATATTCGAGTCGACCATAGGTCGCCTCGCATATATAAGAGAATGCATTGGCCTAACACTTTTTAACATTTTTTCTTACATTCTTTAACAATTTTATAATTTTTCCTTACATTTTTTAACAATTTTTATATTTTTCTACATTCTTTGACAATTTTATCATTTTTAAGCCAATGCATTCTCTTATATATGCGAGGCGACCTATGGTCGACTCGCATATATAAGAGAATGCATTGGCACAGGGCTGTTTTGTTGGGTAAAGGGTTAATAGAAATCAATCTGTACTTGTATTAGCTCAGGTTGAGAGTCTATTCAATAAAGAATGGGTTAATTGTTACAAATATGAGTGATGTAAAATTATTTACATAGTCCGTGTGTTACACTAAATCCTGTTCGGTGATTGGTAAGCTGCTAATTACCTCATGCATTTTATATCTCAATAACATACACCATAACATGAACCAACATCACATCTTATTTACCTGGATTATTAACCTCTTCGCTACTGAATAATGTTATGACTTCGTGTGCTGGGCTTTTGACATTATTGCCATTTTCCAGTGGGAAAATATAACGGGAATATCACAAAACCATAACAGTGACTCAGTTGAAAGGCTATTATCGTTCACAATCGTGGAACATCATGCACTGTTTGAAACTTCGAGATGCAGTTATTTTGATGCACCAATCTCTGAGTTCCAGTTATGTATAATGACATACGGACCATATAGCACACAGCGTGCAATTTTACGTCCATAATAGTAACGAATGTCATAGCAGTGAAGAGGTTAAATATCTATAGTCCATAATTCACAGGTAGAATATTGGGCTAACTTACATGCTGCATGGTGAAATATCCAAACTGCAGACCATTTTCAGTAAAGAAAAAATTCAGCTGAATTTATAGAAAATTAATAATGAAAAAGCTATATATATATAAATATAAAAAACTAGCTGATGTGCCTAATGAGAGATGGGCTAATGAGAGATTGATCTACTAATTAAAAGTGACAATGTTGAACAATACTGAGCAAACAAAGTTGAAAAGTATTAGGAGAAAGAAAAAGACTATTGTTCTATCGGTCCAGAAACATGCCTATATGAGTGTATATGAGTGAGGTCAAGGACATGGTCGCACATGAAATTGGCCCACCCATATTGTTCCCGGGTTCAAAGTAGGCCTACATACCAAATTTGAGTCGGATTGTTGGAGCAGTTTTCGAGTCTATAACACACATTCATACATACATACTTACATACACACACACAAACAGAAGTTCCAAAATATATAATAAATGAATGTTGTTTGAATTTGTTTTATTGAGGGATATGTCGGTGTGGTCATTGGAGCACAATTAGTGTGAAATGCTTCGCGTTCCCAACAACCCCAGTGCTAAACCCTTCTATAAAACACTCAAACATTTCTTAACCCTTTGATAACTGGAGCGTCTTTTTATGGAAACCCTGTGCCAATGCATTCTCTTATATATGCGAGTCGACCATATGCCAGCCTCGCATATATAAGAGAATGCATTGGCCTAACAATATTTACCTTGATCTTGTAAGCCAGTGCATTCTCTTATATATGCGAGATGACATATGGTCAACTCGCATATATAAGAGAATGCACTGGCACATGGTCTTTAATGCTGCGTCTTGATCCTGTCATGAAAAGGTTAAGTATGGTCTAAGCTCACATTATTAATTCTCTATACTCAGGCTATTGAAGAAGGCACTATCGATGACGACGAGGAGATTATTCCCAAACCAAAGAGGAAAGGACGTAAGAGAAAGATGGATGATGAAGAAGAGAAGCCGAAAGAGAAGAAGAAGAGAGGCAGACCTCCAGTAGAAAAACAAGCCCCGAACCCTCCGAAGCTGACTAAGAGAATGAAGCAACTTATACACATCGTCATACATTATAAGGACAAGTGAGTGCATATTAAAGATACCCTATATGATTTAATCCTTTCATGATGGGAGCTGCGCTGGCGCAGCATTAAAGATCCTATGCCAGTGCATTCTCTTATAGGCAGCCTCGCATATATAAGAGAATATACTGGCTTACAAGGTCAAGGTAAATAATATTAGGCCAGTGTATTCTCTTAAATATGCGAGACTTCCTATGGGAGACTCGCATATATAAGAGAATGCATTGGCACAGGGTTTTCGCAAAATTGTTGGAAGCTCCAATCATGGAAGGGTTAACACCCCTATATTACTATTTCTTCGGATTTGCAGGTGAAAAATATTTGATTTGAGTCTTGGAACCCACCATCCAGAGCTATTAGATTTCGATTTTTTAAATCTATGTATTTTCTATACTTTGAATTGTTGTCAGCCTAGCAAAAATTCAACTGGAAATATATCTGGATATGCACGGATGCTTTAACGGTCAAAAGTTTGTTGGGGGGGGTCACCCAAGGTCACGTTTGGCGGTGACTTGGTGATGAAAATGATTCTCGTAGATAAAATTGACAGTTTCTCGTGATAATTGGCATGCTGATGCATCTGTTTTCTTATTCCAGATTCAGTAATATGTTTTCATGAAAATAGACAATTAATAATAACATGCCAATCATATTACGTGAAAATTGATGTTTGTATACATTTGTGATGACATTGCTGGGGAATTCCAGTTTGGACCACACATCACCATATATGGAATTCGAGGTGTAGAAAATATATGAATTTCAAAAATGGAAATAAAATAGTTCTGAGCTTTGAATTTCCTGGACTCAAATTAAATAATTTTCACCCCGAAGCCAAAGATATAGTAATTTATGGTGTAAAATTGGCATGGGGCATCTTTAACCATTACTTTGCTAAATTCAGTCTCCCATTTAGTTATAAAAGTATGCATTGGAATAGTCATATCATTCATTTGGAGGGGTATCCAGAAAAAATGAGCAGACGACAGACTTACGAAAAATAATACAAGTGCAGACGTATTCATATTCACTGGTGGAAATGTTCAGATAATAAGTTCAACAAGTGACCTATCTGACCACATATAAGCATGTGTAAACAATACAGGCTACCCGCATCTGGCCGCATGCATATATTTAAAAAATGGCAAATGATATATTCTGACAAAATAATATTAAAAAGGTAAGCCTCTCTACCTAGATGATCTATTTGACAATTTGAATGTGTTTTATTATACAGGGATGGTAGAATGCTGAGTGAAGCTTTTGGTTTGCCGTCAAAGAGGGAGCTACCCGATTACTTTGATGTCATCAGAAAGCCAATTGACTTCAAAAAGATCAAGGTAAGGTTTTATATAATGATAAAAGTCTCATTCTGAGCAATGGTTCCACCAACTAAAATATTCTTTAGCAACAATCCATAAATCATTTCTGCATGAAATGCATTCCCCTTTTATGATCTAGTACTACAAAACTTCACGTCCTTCATTGACGTAACATCCAGATTAGACTTATACAAAAACAAAATTTATGTTCACCAAAATGCATGACTGCCAGAATAGTGCCGATTTCAATAATGTTATGTTCTGTATGCCTTCTAGGCCACACTTTTGGTCGGATCACTTCCAGACTTCACACCGATAATCATTTCTATATCCTATATATAAACTTTTACCGTGTACATACAAATACATGGCCAATTTATGTTTTTGAACTTTACATCCACCAACGCTACAATCATATTGATGACAATTTATCTTTTCAGTCGAAGATAGAGGACCATCGGTATCGGGCTCTTGATGACCTGGAGAAAGATGTTATGTTACTATGTAAGAATGCTCAGACATATAATGTTGAAGGATCACTGGTGAGTTCTCATAGAAGAATTTAGTATCAGATATTAAAAAACTTGATTGATGAGTAGTTATCCCTTAGGATATGTTCAGATAATAAGTTCAACAAACGACCATCGTTTGTTGAACTTATTATCTGATCATTTCCCTTCAATTAATAGGATTCATTTTGCGCTGATATCAAATTGTAGCTAAATTTTGGTGGGGGATATAGAAATGGGATCTCTCTGTCCTGTGTGCATGCATCCGTACATCCTTTCCATCTGTCCGTAACAAGTTAGGAGCTCTATCCAAGTCATGTTTGATTCAAGCCTGAGTTTAGTGTTTGTCATTTGCAGAATGAGGTCCCCAGAGGGTGAATTTAGTGACGCTATCCTGCATAGCGGGCTAGCATTATCAAATTCAGCCTCTTGGGACCTCATCTGCTATGAGGGACATAGACTCAGATTGAAGTTCCCAAATGATGAATATTGTGATGTACACCCATTGGGAACCTTAATTATGCAATGTGTCATCTGCCAATTTGGGGACATAGAGAAACTAAACTTACAAAGAAATAGAATCTATGTGAAAACTATAGAAATGTGATAATAAAGAAACTTTCCAGAGAAGATGAGGGAAAGCAGAATGCGTGATAGCATCACTAAATTCACCCTCTGGGGACCTCATTCTGCAAATAACATGCACACTAAACTCCGGCTTGGTTTGATTTCAATGATCTTTGAATGAAATATACAAAACATAAACAGAAAAAGCAGCATTAACATTGTCTCAAAGACCGTCTTCCTGCCATCCTCTTGAGCAGAAGACAATATACATGTAGATGAATAATGTGAATAGCATATATACATATGCATATAATATACATTTAAATGATGACCCAAGCATAAAAATAAATGTTATTTCAGGGAAGAGCATTTCACAGGAGAGTTACAAATTTTCTCAGGAAAAAAACTCATTCGGCTTCTGGCATGGGCTCAGATACCTCTATCTGAGGTGCAAACCATCTTATTCATCATAATTATGGGGTCCTCATCTTATAGATGTATAGATCATAGAGTTCATATGGTGTCCTCATCTTTGTGTATGTGCTCGCTGTTATTCTCATTGTTCTCTTCACCAATTCACCATAATCACAACCCAAAGGTTGTTTTACGGTTTGTAAGCGACGCAAGCTTATGAACCACCATTGGACGGGCTTCATCAATTCATTTGTTGCATTGATATGACCCTTAGAATGACAGCGCTTATGAACCACCATTGGACGGGCTTCATCAATTCATTTGTTGCATTGATATGACCCTTAGAATGACAGTGCATTTGTGCCACCATTTGACGGGCTTCATCAATTCATTTGTTGCATTGATATGACCCTTAGAATGACAGTGCATTTGTGCCAACTTTGGACGGGCTTCATCAATTCATTTGTTGCATTGATATGACTCTTAGAATGACAGTGCATTTGTGCCAACTTTGGATCTCTGTATTTCAGTCAGGGTTGGTGATTTTTTTGATCTTTTTCAAATAAATAAAAAAAATCGATTTATTTGATTTGATTTATATCAATTTTTTTGATTTTTTTTCTAATTGTTATGAAAATATGCAATTGTGCAATGTCTTTGATAATTGAAGGTTCTAACAGGTGTTGCTTATTGTATCCAAGGCTGGATTAATAAAAATTCTATTATTATTTATTATTTTTTGTAAAACTACATGTATCAAGCACAAATATCATGGCAGTACAGATATAGCAACCATGTACTTTAATTGTGCATACACTAGGTCCATGTGAGTTCCAATGTCATCATATCTGGATAGGTAGACCTGTGCTTTAAAAGTTTTAGCTGAGAACTGAATATATTTTCAATCACCTTTGCTCCTCGGTGACTTGAGGACATACATGTAATCACACCATATACATGTATCAAGAATGGACATTAGACAACTAGAGTAGTTTAGATGGCAGAGTATTTGGTAGAATTACTCGGTTGGCATTTACATGTATGGCAATCAGAAAAGGAAAGGAAATTTAATAGTGTTGTGAGGAGTGCTGAATCTGATTGTAGTTACAAATAAGCAGAACAGGCTGTGGCTGGAGCAGTAATCACGGTACCATGCAGTATGCCTGTTTTTATAGGGTTGACATTTACTGCACATTTTCATATCTATTATCCAATTTTGTATATTGTTTAATCATAATCATGTTATAGTTAACAAAAAACCTTGTTAGATATTGCAAGTTCTTGACATTATGCAATCCTGATTTCAGTAATCGTATTTCATCTCTGAGAGATCTTTAGTATGCTCATGAGGCAGCGTGAAGGGAACAATAGCAATATGTACCAGGTTCATTTCTTCTGAAGTTATGGCCCTCAATGTAAAAATATATACTTCCCTGTATCTCAGTCATCTTTGATCGAATGTGAATGATCTTAGGGTTATTATAATAATAATAATGACCAGTTTTATATAGCGATTAACCAATTACTTGCACTAACACGCTTGGTACAATATTACCCCAGTCATTTGTACAAGCCAACCAATGAACCGGCTGCAGCCATTGCAGGCGCTGCTCTAGTTTGATTAGAACATGCTCTGATACTCATCAGTATGACAAGCTGACTGGTACTCGTTTATCGCATGAGTGATGCAAAGCCAACACAGTACGAGCGACCTTGCTCAAGGGTCACAACTTGGTCCGGGTTTTGAAACAGCGAGCAATCCGACAATTGCACATCACTCAAAGCGGCCAAGCCACTGCTGTGTGAAGACTCAGTGACCGGTGACGCGCTGCAAACCCATATCAATGTGTTTACAGCGAATACAAGTCTGACCACAATAGGGTAAAGGATATTCACATGCAACAGGTTTTGTCTAGTCATCACAGTCCAGATTAAGACATCTTTCACATTTAAAGACCAGAACATGTTATTGGGTGTGCTAACCTGCATAACTTAAAATCAGATAATGTTTTAGAAGATTTGTGAGTAGTAAAGAAGCTTTATTTTCTCTCTCTCTTTATGCCTACAGATCTTTGAGGATTCCATAGTGCTACAATCGGTATTCACCAATGCACGTGAACGGTTGGAAAAGGATGGCTATTTGCCTGAACCCTCTGAGTCGTCCGAAGATGAGGACGATGAACAAGATGAAGAAGGAAATGATGATGAAGATGATGGCGGTGGAGATGATTATGATGACGAAGACAGTATGTAGTTAAAAGTTTCATTCCATTCAGGGCATACAAAGAATCCTTCGGTCAACTGGGTCCGATCTGGCCAGAAAATACTTTTGGGCAATATTTTGGCGAGTTTTCGGAAACTTAGGGCCATTTGAAAATAAATGTTTAAGATCATTGACAACACCTTTAAAAAAATAGAATAAAAAAATAACAACAATGGAAAGGAAGAAAATAAGACGTGCTTCGAAAACAAAATAACTGATCAATTTCGAGATGAGAAAATTTACCAATGCGATCAGGTAAAGCTGTAAAATAGGTCTGGTCGATGTGCTATACCCATGTAATTGTACACTGATTTGCCTACTGTTTGGCATGACATTATATTTTGAAAACAAATAGTAATACAGTATTGTCAATTGTTATGAAAGAACGCTGTTATAGTGGCTAATTCTCATTGTTTTGATAAATGAAATTTTCTTTTTTTGAATAAAGTATGGACATTAACAGCTCGAACCCTGTTGCCTGGTCAAGAATCTTAAATCTGAACAGGGGGGTGGGTGTTGACCTCAAATTTTAGGTTGGCCATTTTGGGAGCAATTTTTTCTCCAATATCAATTCCAGAATGAGATATTATGAAAATAACTGCAGATGTCTAAAAATAATCATTAGAGAATTATTTGAAACAGCAATTCCTGACATAACCATTAATGTTCCTAAAACATGCCGAGACTTTTTTATTTTGGTCTGACACCTTTTCGCAACTTCTAAGACAAATGTGCTAATGATTAATTGTTGTACCAGCATGAGCCAAGGCAGTGTATCGTAATTACTTCTACTTCTTTTAATCAATGCTGTTATGTTTGATAATTAACTCTACTAAGTTTAGTTCAATGTGACAAAGAGCCTAAGAATAATAAACTTGGTATTGTCTAATAATATTAGATACATTGCAATAAATTTGTTTTAAAAAGTTTTAATTTCTATTTAAATATATTTCTTTTGCTCAGGTCAGATGAAGAAATTGAAGAAGGAATCTAGTTCATCCAAGAAGGTAAAAATTAAGTAGATATATAGATGAATTTAGAAATTAACTAAATCTGAACTTGATATGATATTTAACCCTGTTTCTAGCATAAAGTAAGGTAACAAATGGTCTACTTTAAATTGTTTAAGGCAACAATACCTGTGCTATGCTATAATAGATCTATAATTCAATGGATGTTTTCAGGATACTTAACAATTTTTTATATAATTTTGAAATTGTTTGTTCTATACAATTAAAAATAAATATGTGTGTTCTCGGGCAATTAATTATATATGAACAATTGTATGAGTGAGTGAGGCTTTTAACTTTTAATTTTTCGCAGAATTCTAGAAAGTAATGGATGTGTGGATAATTTTATGGAATAAAATCCTACATTTTTCCAACCAATCTATATATTAATCACAAATACCTTTTATCCAATGAAATATTCAACAGAGACCAATAAATATTCCATTGTTGATAAATGTGAAATTTAGTTTTAAACTTCTGGAAACTTCTAGGTGATTTTGCAAATAAAATCTTTTAAATAAATAATTTAAGGTCTCTGAATGTGATGAGGGAGTTGCTGGAGAACACTGTATTTTGTTTTTAAGCCTTACTGATTTCTATTGGTCAGTAAATTTGAATTTCAGCTGTTTTTCCTTTATTTAGAAAATAATCAATTCTAGAAACATGGTTAAATATCTCATGTATAACCTTTATCGTTTTAATTTTTATACTATTAGCTATAATACATCCCCTGCAGTATGTGTATTCTAAAATTTGTTAGAACTAATTCTATCCTATTTACCTACAAACTGGAATTAGAGTTAACTTCTTTTGGATTATCTCTATTAGAACTAGATAGATTGACACTAGTTAATTTGACTACATTCGAACAAAGGCTAATGAGAATTGTAAAGATTTGACAATATTTGATTCAATGTACCATATACTAAAGCTGAAGGGGTCACTCTCACCAAAAAAAGTGCTGAAGGGTACACTGGTTTTGAAAATGTGCTGAAGGGTACACAGGTTTTGAAATGTCGTTCTTAAATGACGTTTAGTTTTCGTATCTGCCATGATTTCTGTTAGAGAATAATTGTTTAAGTTCCAATGAACATTAAAATTAACTGAAAACAAACTGCTAATGGACGCCAGACTTTCAGAACACAGTTTAAGTAACGGTGTTAGTGCCGATCACAAACCCTGTGTACCCTTCAGCACATTTTCAAACCCTGTGTACCCTTCAGCACTTTTTTTGGTGAGAGTGACCCGTTTAGTTATACTAAATATTTTGCTGGATATTTGTAGACATGTTAATAGTTCAGATATACGAATTGCAGATCGTCTCGGAGATAAAAAGAAGTCAATTTTGCATATAAAAATTAATTTCAATGTCTTGCAGTTATATATGTCTAATATGCATGTTATGCAAACTATATAACCGATATCTGTTAATATATTATGTGTAGCTGTTTAACATGGAATTATGGGTTATTTTGGCTAAATAAAGTCAATTTCCCATTTCGCGAAACAACTTGCGTCCGACCTTTTTATTCGCGTTCAATCTGTTGGGAAAAATGTTTAATATTTATAAAAAGAATTGCAGTATGTTTGTATTCAAGTGCAAATAGTGTGTCCGTCAGTGGGCTAGCATCACCAACTTCACCCTCTAGGGACCTCATTCTGCTTAGGCTTCATCTGGGAAGTATCTATAGTCTCAAATTAACATGTTTTTTAGTTACTTTTTCCCTTGTGTTCAGTGTCTATATCCCTTTATTTGCAATTTGTAGAAGATAAAATGTTTAATCGAGGTGACTGATGGGTGAACATCACCAACTACAACTGCTGGGGATTTTCAATCTGTTCCTAGGTCTCCCATAGTAGTTGAGGTCTAAGCAGAATGAGGTTCCCAGAGGGTTAATTTGGTAATGCTAGCCTGTCGTGCGGGACAGCATCACTAAATTCACCCTGCAGATGACCGACAAACTATTTGCAGACCAGTTGCTCGATTCAGATTTCTATTCATTACTGCAATTGATAGCATGTTAAAATGTGATGAATTGTGACTGCGATCTCCGCAACAAAACGGGAGCTGTGCTAGTGCAGCATTAAAGATCCTGTGCCAGTTCATTCTCTTATATATGTGAGTCTCCCATAGGGAGTCTCACAAAAATAAGAGAATATACTGACTTACAAGATCAAGGTAAATATTGTTAGGCCAATGCATTCTCTTATATATGCCCTATGGGAGACTTGCATATATAAGAGAATGCATTGGCACAGGGTTTTCTCAAAATTTCAGGAAGCTCCAGTCAAGAAAGGGTTAAAAAAACTTTGTCCTGAGAAATAGGAAATTGACTTTTTATAGCCTTATCGCTTGTGACAGATGCATCATTGGCTTTACTTTAGAATGGTATCATAGTCATTGCTTGATGAAGAGATATATTCTTATTCTGCTTTCTTAGTATACACAAAGTATTCTCGGAATGACCTTTATATATTGCATTACAAACCCTGTATTTCTCTAACCCTCATTCTATGACGTATGGATCTTTGTGGGCTCGATCGAGGCAAGTATTTTCGTACTAGTAAGGAAAGTAATTGAAATGTGTGTGAAATGACCACCCCTGGTTAGTGGTCCTGCTAATTTGCTATGATGATGGTGGGTCCTGCTGAACTGCTATGATACTGGTAGGGCAAATTGATGCTGTTAATAAAAAGTAGTGTTAGTTTATCTAAAGTTGTCATTTTTGTCGCGGTGTTTGGCTGATCTGAATAAATTGAGGACAAGCCTTTAGGCATTTTATTTTTTATTACTTGGTTTACGGATTTCCCTATCCAAGAAAATGCTGTTTGTCAGAAAAAATAAAATTTTATCTTTTGTTCTGTTTTCTTCCTGCCGATGGGAATATTAATCCAGACATACAAATTAATATATAAATAAGATCAAAAGTTTAAGTTTACATAAAATATACAACATAATCAATCCAACAGAGAAGTCTGGCAATGATTATGATACATTACATTATAGACCTAGTTAGCTCAACTTACTTTTGTAAGTTTGAGCTATTGCCATGGCTTGGCGTCCGTGTGTCCGTCAACAATTTCCTTTGGCGCGGGCTACAGGTCGTACCTTTGGTCTGATCTTTATGAAATTTTGCATGAATGTTGACATTGACATGTAGATGGGAACGAGTCATTTTGGGGTCATTCGGCCAAAAAACATGGCCGCTGGTGGCCATCTTGGATTTCAAAATTCAATCCATTGGCGCGGGCTACAGGTCGTACTGTTCGTTTGATCATCATGAAATTTGTCATGGATGTTAATATTGACATGTAGATGGGAACGAGTCATTTTGGGGTTTGTTCGGCCAAAAAACATGGCCGTCAGCAGCCATCTTGGATTTTACTCTTTGCATGACTAAATCATTTGGCGCAGGCTACAGGTCGTAGTTTTGATCGGAACTTCATGAAATTTGTCATGGAATTTAACAATGACATGTAGATGGGAACGAGTGATTTTGGGGTTGTTCGGCCAAAAAACATGGCCGCCAGCAGCCATAATGGATTTTACTCTTTGCATGACTAAATCCTTTGGCGCGGGCTACAGGTCGTACCTATGGTCTGATCTTTATGAATTTTGTCATGAATGTTGACATTGACATGTAGATGGGAACGAGTCATTTTGGGGTCATTCGGCCTAAAAACATGGCCGCTGGTGGCCATTTTGGATTTCAAAATTCAATCCATTGGCGCGGGCTACAGGTCGTGCTGTTCGTCTGATCATCATGAAATTTGTCATGGATGTTAATATTGACATGTAGATGGGAACGAGTGATTTTGGGGTCGTTCAGCCAAAAAACATGGCCGCCAGCAGCCATCTTGGATTTTACTCTTTGCATGACTAAATTCTTTGGCGCAGGCTACAGGTTGTAGCTTTGGTCAGAACTTCATGAAATTTGTCATGGATGTTAACAATGACATGTAGATGGGAACGAGTGATTTTGGGGTTGTTCGGCCAAAAAACATGGCCACCAGCAGCCATCTTGGATTTTACTCTTTGCATGACTAAATCCTTTGGCGCGGGTTACAGGTCGTACCTTTTGTCTGACCTTTATGAAATTTGCCATGAATATTGATATTGACATGTATATGGGAACGAGTCATTTTGGGGTCATACGGCCAAAAAACATGGCCGCTGGCAGCAATCTTGGATTTCAAAATTCAATCCATTGACAGGTCGTACTGTTTGTCTGATCATCATGATATTTATCATGGATGTTAATATTAACATGTAGATGGGAACGAGTCATTTTGGGGTCGTTTGGCTAAAAAACATGTCCGCCAGCAGCCATATTGGATTTTACTCTTTGCATGAATAAATCCTTTGGTGCGGGCTACAGGTCGTAGCTTTGGTCGGAACTTCATGAAATTTGTCATGTATCTTAACAATGACATGTAGATGGGAAACAAGTCATTTTGGGGTCGCCAGCAGCCATCTTGGATTTTACTCTTTGCATGACTAAATCCATTGGCACAGGCTACAGGTCATACCTTTGATCAGATCATTATGAGATTTGTAAAGGCTGTAGATGGGAACAAGTCATTTTGGGGTAATTCGGAAAAAAACATGGCTGCCGGTGGCCATTTTAGAATTTACTCTTTGCATCAATAAATCCTTTGGTACACCATAATCACCACATCCCTGATCCGATCATTATGAAACCTGTTATGAATGTTGATATTGACATGTACATCTAGTCTTACTTAGACATTTCAATTAGCACTTTTCCTATTCCTCCATTTACTGTCGACCATTAAATTATTCCCCTACCTAAGTTGAGCTACAGTGTCATTGACACTTTCATAATAGTATGTAAATACACAAGGAAGAAAACTATCTGAGTTGAAGTATGTCGATAGAAATGACGCAATGATCACGCCAGCTGAAACCCCCTAAAATTTATACCTATTTTATTTTTATTTTTGAGAAAAAATAATGGTACATTTTCTTAACAGCGTCGGAGGACCCACCATCTTAGCAAATTAACAGTCCCACTTAACACTTTCTATACTAAATACTCATTGATGAGTAGTTACATGTATCCCTTAGGAAATTGGTTCCAGGTTGTTTGTTGAACTTATTATCTGTACATTTGCCTCCCATTAATAGGACTTCTTCTGCACTTCTATTATCTGTTGTCAACTTATTTTTTCATGATGAATAATAGACAATTCCAACGTATACTTTTATAACTGAATGGGAGAATCCATTTAGTATAGAAAGAGTTAACTGGGGTGTATAGAAAGAGTTAACCGGGGTGATAAATGCTGATTTTTTGGGTCCATCTGTCTGAGTATATCAGTCATAGGTTATAGGTATGCCACAAAGGGATATACACTGGACAACAGTCCATCTCTTGTTATTTCTACACCTTTAAATAAAGTAGAAGTTCATCTTTCATGGTTTCACGGTATTTTGGCCATTTTCTATGCATGGATAGAAAATTCAAATTGTGGATTCTTTTATCCAAAGCCTGTCCAGGTTCCCTCAACACCACACTCAGAGAGCAAAGATCGACGGAAGGGTCCTCCGAGAAAGAGTAGAATGAAACCTGTCATAAGTGACGAGTCTGATTCAGATGACGATGGGGTAAGATAAGGGCATCAGTAGAACATAGATCAGGTTAGCTTATTAATGCTTCTTATTTTCTAGACCATGTTTCCTCACTGTACACAACAGGCAAGAACATTTGGTCAGATAGTTATGCTGGAGTCAAAGATATAAGTTTATAATGCCTTGCAGGTCACCAGATATATTAATTAGAGTGAGGGCTAGAATAAATTCCGTTGGCTATTTTTATCTAGGTGAGACAAGTTTCTGAAGCCCCCAATATTTTGAGCAAATATTAACCATTTTCCTTGTCACATTAGCACCACATTGTGGCAAGTCTTTATACAACATATCAAACCAAAGACAGCACATTTAGACTAACGAAATGGCACTCGCCTTGCCCAGCTAGGTTACTAGGTGAGCAGAGTCAATATGGCACCATGCATTGTCATAATTATATTGTATTGACTTGGGCAGCATGATACGGTTTTCCTTGATACGTACAATGCTGATGATACTATACGTATCAAGATATGTTCTAACGCAGAATGTTAGAAAGGCAAAATACAATTGGCAACATATAAATGTAAGGACTGAGTGGAAGATTCAGTAGAGAAAATGTTTGTGTGATCTCTGCAGTCGTATATTATACTGGTAGTACAGACATTTAAATGTTATGCCCATAGCTGCATCAATATTGAAATTACCCAATAAATTCCCTGAAGTATAATGACCTACATGTATGTGGCTGCGATCCCAAACTTTCCACAAAAACTATTATTCTGTCTCTATCTTATGCATGACATCTGCTTGACCAACAAGCCTGGAAATAATGTGTCTGACATTTGCAGATTGAGGTCCCCAGAGGGTGAATTTAGTAACACTATCCGGCATGGCTGGCTAGCATCACCAAATTTACCCTTTGGGAACCTCATTCTGCCTTGGACTTAACTGCTATGGGAGACCTAGAATCAGATTTAAGTTCCCCAGTTGAAGTTGGTGATTTTCACCCATTAGTCACCTCGAATATGCATTTTATCTTCTGCAAATTAGGGGATATACAAACTTCTCAGAAGGGGAAAAATAACTAAAACACTGTTAACTTGAGACTATAGATACTTCCCAGAAGATAATGCCTAAGCAGAATGAGGTCCCCAGAGGGTGATTTTGGTGATGCTAGACCTCATTCTGCAACAGTCCGACCAACATATAAAGCCACGGTGAGCAGCAGGAAGCATGGTCTACCTACCTTCTTTGTGATCTTGTCTATGAAACCTACTTTCTCATCTTCATTACTTCATATAAGGTACATACAAACTATCCACTTTTGATTCCAGCAAGCAAAAGTTTTATCCTTCTCTTCATTGGTCGTACAGTAATGCCGTAAATAATCGACTCCTTATCCACAGCAGAATTATGGGTAATTTTTCAGGATTTAGTCGGAAATATGGCTTGTTGCCATTCATCGGAAAGCTCTCAGTGAGAGTTTTCCAATGAATGGTAACAAGCCATATCTCCGACTAAATCCTGAAAAGTTACCTATAATTCTGCTGTGGTTAAGGAGTCGATTATTTAGGGCATTACTGTAATTGGTTGGAACAGGCCTGGTTTGTAAATCTGTTATTTTGAACCCTCAAAGCAGTCAAGTATTTATAGAGAGTTTGCGATTTCAAATGGTATGTGTACTGGTAGTTACCCGAACCCGTACACAATTGGTCATTACAAACTGTTTGATGGGTAGTATTTTGCAAATTGACTGGTCGTGTATGATTAGCCAACACAACGATATCCGATCACGTCCCCCAATAAATCTTTCAACTGACATCCAGATGTTATATATATGTGGTGGACACATGCTGTTAATGGAAATATTGGTCTTCTACAGATACAGTAAATGCCCTAAATAATCGACTCCTTAACCACAGCAGAATCATGGATAATTTTTAAGGATTTAGTTGGAAATATGGCTTGTTGCCATTCATCGGAAAGCTATCCTGAAAAATTACCCGTAATTCTGCTGTGGTTAAGGAGTCGATTATTTAGGGCATTACTGTAACTAAGAAATAGATGCCGCTTCGAGAATTCGAACATAAAACTAGGCTTGAATGGCAGCTTTATTAACGAAATTTGTATCTGAAAGGTCTCAAGAATTAGGTGACAGAATGACTGGCCGTGATTTAATGATATTTTTGTATTTCTGACTAAACATTCGTGGAAAATTACCTGTCAACTAGACACCCCTACCCATATGTCTGATGACCAAATCGTTATCACTTTATGTGTCGCATTAAAAGTACTTCAGAAGCCATGACGAAGTTCTCCAATTTACCCATACCTGTCGACGTGTATTTCAAACTCGCTATTGTCAATTGATTAAGAAAAGACACTGTAATAGTGGCTAATCATTGTGTTTAACATAAGTAAGCATGTGTGACTTCTGGTAAGTTGTTACCCAAACATAGAAGGCGAGCATCTACTGATTAACCCTTTACCCAACAAACCGGCCAAAAATGCCCAAATAAAGCTTAAACAGCCTAAAATATCTTCGGTCTGTCTCAATAACACCATACAAGTATGGATATCATTGGAACCGGTTCATTGACCACATTGTGATGGTTACAGTTATGCCCTGTGCCAATGCATTCTCTTATATATGCGAGTCGACCATAGGTCGCCTCGCATATATAAGAGAATGCATTGGCCTAACAATTTTATAATTTTTTCTTACATTTTTTAACATTTTTTATAATATTTTTCTCCATTCTTTGACAATTTTATCATTTTTAATATGTGTTAAGTCAACGCATTCTCTTATATATGCGAGGCGACCTATGGTCGACTCGCATATATAAGAGAATGCATTGGCACAGGGTCGTTCTGTTGGGTAAAGGGTTAACTACTAACAAATGTAAGGGTTTTAGTGAGAACTGGGGGTATTTCAGAATTGATTTCTGTATATAGGCTTGAATCATTTTGGCCAAAATAAATTTTCTTTGGCTATTTTCAAAATATCAGATTCTGATATTCAAGCCACATTAATAAGCTCAGTACATAATGCTTTCATCAATCAGCTTATATAGACATAAAGTCATGCAAAGACAATTTGCCATTTCTCAGGCCCACGCGTGTGGTCCCGAAACACTGCGCATGCAATCTTTTTATTTGCTTTTAATATGTCGGTATAATTGTTTAATCCGTATGAAATAATTGCAATATGTTTTGGTCACACAAGCATGCGTGGATTTGACCATTGAACAGACATGTTCCTTATATATGCGAGTGTCCATAGGGAGCATCGCGTATATGAGAGAATGCATTGGTCTAACAATATTTTACTTGATCTTGTGAGCTAGTGCATTCTCTCATATATGCAAGGTTCCCTATGGGAGACTCGCATATATAAGAGAATACACTGACAAGGGATAGTTAATGCTGCATCAGCGACTGCAATCTCAGTAAAATAATGTGTTCATTATACTTGATTGGGTGATTTTGAACAAAATAAATACAAAAAATCTATCAACATTTTATGGCCATCTGTTCAGGAAATATTGGCCACAGGCAACTGAAATTAGGCTCGGAGCTAGCCGATGTGAAGGTCAAATGTTTCGTTGGAGTGTGCCCCAGAATTAAAAAACATGGAAAAGGACTTTGCATGGCCTGAAATATTCATCATTCAGCATAGACATAATCACTGCTCATTTGTTCTTAATGGTGAAGGTGTTGACATGACATGCAAGCTAACATTGAAGGGACAAAAGGCCTCCGAAATGGGTTCATGCAAAATAACATAAAAGTCTGTGAAACAAGCCTTGATATAGTGTGTCTGTCATTTTCAGAATGAGGTCCCCAGAGGGTGAATTTAGTTATGCTACCCCGCATAGCGGGCTAGCATCACCAAATTCACAGTATGTGGACCTCATTCTGCTTACACATCGCCGTGACATCGGCAGAATGAGGTTCCCAGAGGGTGAATTTGGTGATGCTAGCCCACTATGCAGGGTAGAATCATTAAAATTCACCCTCTGGGGACCTCATTCTGCAAATGACAGACACACTATTTCAAGGCTTGCAATCAAGTACATGAAAAAATAGATTGACTTATTTTCGTTATCAATAAACTCTCCAACAATGAGATGTTGTATGTCAAATCCATTGTTATATTAACATTGCTGTTAAGAGGATTTACCAACAAGATACCAAAATTTAATCAATGCTTGACTTTAAACATTGGAAAAGGTCTAAGCATTGAATAATATATATTCTGAAAATCATATTCAGACTAAAATATTTTAACTTCTTACACATTTAGCGATGTTTATTGACAAAAATGTTTTGTTTCCATAAAAATGGTGTCAACACACAAAATTTCGTTGTTGGATTATAGAGTTATGAAAAAATATTATCTATATCTTGTTCTTGGAGGTGATGTTTTTACAGACTTTTATATTTTTTGCCCGTTTATCCACTGTGAGTACCTTGGGTCCCGTTAAAATCAGATATGTTTCAAAATTGTGAAGTTGTATTCAGGGACCAAGCCCTCCATTTTCATCAATATTTAAAGAATTTAATCTTTTATATTCATTTTATATCACTATTGCCTTTGTCCCACTGAAAGTTTGGTTTAAACCACATGAAGAAGACATTATATTTTATTGAAAAATTAATATACTTTTTAGGGTCTCTCTAACCATAAATAATATGATTGAAATTCCATATTTAATCTCTTCGCAGTGGCTCTACTCAGCTCAAACAATGTCACAACTTCATCCTCTTTATCTTTGCCTAATTTGCATAAAGCATGAGTTTATATAATTATGTGATGTAATCATATATCAATATAAGTTTCTATCTGTATTTTCCATTAGTTCACAAATAATCCATGTATTTTAACACAAGTCAAAACAATTGAGAGCATTCAGCAGTCGTGGCCAAGGTCTGTGTTGGTCCAGAATTATCTTTTAACTTGCCAATTTGATATGGGGTGAAAATTTAGGGGTCATTAAACATTAATTTGTATGCACTGGTAATGCCTATATTAATGACTTGCGTTGTTTTAGGCTGGATTTTCAGCTACAACGTAATTAGGGACTTCCATGGTATGGATTGTATTGATTAACCAATTTCATGATATATGGAGTAATGCCCTAAATAATCAACTCCTTAACCACAGCAGAATTATGGGTAATTTTTCAGGATTTAGTCGGAAATATGGCTTGTTGCCATTCATCGGAAAGCTCTCAGTGAGAGCTTTCCGATGAATGGCAACAAGTCATATTTCCGACTAAATCCTGAAACATTACCCATCATTCTGCTGTGGTTAAGGAGTCGATTATTTAGGGCATTACTGTAGTTTCTACTTTCTTGCAGAATTTACAACTTGATTGCCAAATCTTTTGTCAATTGACAATAATTTTTGCCAATTGTGAATAATTTTAACATTTGAAAAGCAGCCGTGTATAAACTTGGTCGGAGCAGGCGATCTGACCCGTTTTAACCCTGCAATCAGTTTATTGTGCTCTCACCAGTGAAAGTACCACCATCTTGATCATATACTTCGATTTTCATGTGATTTACATTTATGCAAATCATGAGTCAAGGCATGCTACTTCATAATAATGCTTTGATCTACATGGGATAAATATCAATGAACTGCTTAGATTCTGATATCACTGGATTTGTCTCAAATATCAAAACAATCTCCGAATATCAGTGCTTAACCTCTTTGTCTGCTATGTACGATACGTCCGTTTTTTGATTATCATGATATTCCTGTTAAATTTTTCCACTGGAAAATGACCATAATATAAATGGCCCAACACGTGATGTCATAATGTCATTTAGCAAGGGTTTCCACTAGAGGGACAGTGGGTTCATATTCAAGTCCCTTTCGCCTAGCCCACATATTCCCTCTTGACACATTCCCTGAAACAGAGTAATGTCTACATCAGCTGTGTATTTCCCACTAATAAAACCAACAGGGAGTGATAAACAAAAATAATTGTATTTGCCAATTTTCAAGGATACACACATCGATATTTATTGCATTATTCTGAAAGTTATCAAAGTTAACATCATTAAAAGTGGTGTTCGATTATGCCTAGTTACACCACCATTGCCTTGCCAAATAGAACATATTGCCATGATGCTACACCATTTTGTACTGATCATGTAAATCTCAGTTTGTCAAACATAAAATCACAGTTGCGATTCCTTGGATGAATCTACTTATATTACTTATTGTAGATGTTCAGAATTTGGATTAAGTTATGGGCTGAGTTACTAATATTATATACTTACAGTTGGTTGCATGGACAAATCTTCCCCATCAGCTTTTGGGGTCCCCAACCCCAAATTCCTGGTGGAAACACTCATTTATCAGTGATGAGGTATTGATATAGCAATTAGAATAGTTTCAGAATGTTCCCAGACTCCTCATTGATTGGAATTATGCCTCAGTACAAACAATCATAGTCAAGAATTTTATTCCACGCCGTTGACATGAGGCACATGTATTCGACGTAATCACAGCCGTTATGTACATGTTGTACAGTAATGCCCTAAATAATTGACTCCTTAACCACAGCAGAATTATGGGCAATTTTTCAGGATTTAGTCGGAAATATGGCTTGTTGCCATTTATCGGAAAGCTCTCACTGGTATATAATATGGCATATATTTTATATAATGTGATTTGGTTGCCAAATCGGGCTGGGCATCTTTAAAAATAAACAGTCTCCCACCCTTTTAGATCATCAGCATCTACGACACTGATCCTCGATCTCAACCAATCAGATCGCTGGAACAGTAATGAACCAATTAGCACTCGGCTTGAGTATAAGCGCAAGGGGAAACTGAAATATTTAGCACTTCAATGACTGGATACTCCTGAAATTTTGCGAAAACCCTGTGCCAATACATTCTCTTATATATACATCATTATACGAGTCTCCCATATGGAGCCTCACATATATTAGAGAATACATTGGCCTAACAATATTTCCCTTGACCTTGTAAGCCAGTGCATTCTCTTATCTATGCGAGACAAGAATATATAAGAGAATGCACTGGCACAGGATCTTTAATGCTGTACTGTTAACAACCACCCAGTCTCTGAAGAAGCTGCAGAAGTAGTAGCGAAATCTATCAGGCTGTCTTGTGGGATCTCTCGACTTTCGTGACACGCCCCTGGGAGATTCTTCAATATCTTCACCCCCATTTTCATCACTTTTTTTTGTTTTTTTCAGAACCATTCAGACAGTGAAGCCACAAGCAATTCCAGAAGTTCATCAAGGGTTTCATCACCAGCTCCTTCTTGTAAAAGGAAACTATAACATCGCCTGAAGACATGCTGACTTGTCTTGATTACCTGTGGCACTGTATATATACATTGTATATACTCGATCATCTATACATTTATAAATAATTCACTGGTGTTGTTTTCCCTATATATATGTATGTATTCATCTGCCATACTATCTGCTGGTTACATTAACCAAGTCTTCACCTAAAACATATTTGTTTCTTTAATAAACAATTTCATTATCTTTTTTTCTCATATGATTCAAGTTTCCACATACTAGTATTACTCCAAGATAATAAAATACTTGCAGAAAGATGATTAACGGAGTGTTCAGACGGGTCTGTTGTGCATGTTGCGTTGGTCCATATGTTGCATTGGCACGAACTGTTGCCTGTATTAAAGCAATTCACACAGGCACGTACATTGCGCTATAACTTATAACGTCAATATTGGAATAAATGTAATATTACAAATAAATCTATCTGTAATAAATTAATTGTTCGAAAATGTAAAACCTGTAAAATCCAAACAGCACACTTTATTGACATAAATACAAGTTGATTTTACTTCGCTTCGAAGACAGACACCATTACATCTTTTATCGATTGAAAACAAAAAAGTTATGATGCACGCCATATAAGGAATGTGTTACTCTTTACGTTGTGTTGAAAATAGAATCCAAAATCCAAACAACTAACACTTTATTGACATGAATTCAAGTTGATTTTACTTCGCTTCGAAGACAGACACCATTACATCTTTTATCGATTGAAAACAAAAAAGTCATGATGCACGCCATATAAGGTATGTTACTCTTTACGTTGCATTGAAAATAGAATATGTGATAACGGATACAAGTAACAGATACATCGCAGTCACCTGAAAGCCTTGGTGTTGCTGTCTGTAATCTAATTTCAATGCAATTTACACAACTGACTTGTCCGAAGCTACTTTATCTGTTTGGGCTGCAACTCCAAAATACTCCAAATACTTTGAAATCAGATTCTAATTTATTAAATATTAAGCATAAGTTGAATAGGCACCCGAATACCAGTGCGTTTTATAATCGTTTTTTTTTTTGCACTTTATTTTATACCATTTATAAGACATACAGGGTTTTAAAGAGAAATTAGACCCCCGTTATTTATAGGAGCATAATTAGCTGATCAATGGAGCACCAAACATGGTTACTTTCTGAGAAAATAGTCTCTTGTCATAGCGGCTGGTGTAAAATGTAGTGTACACCGTCTGGCAAGCATTTATATTGAGTGCCACCAATATATAAAAATTGACCATTATTTGATAAAAAAACAAAAACTAGGTATTGTTATAGTAACTAGCCCAAAAGAGTATTGTCCATCTTTAACATTAACCCTTTCCAGAGAGAAGCAGCGCTGGTGCAGCATTACTGTGCCAGTGCATTCTCTTATATATGCTAGTCTTCCATAGGGAGACAATTTAATGCACACTTTTGTAGAATTCATTTCTCTTTAAATTCTTGTTGTGCCTTGTTACTGGTATATCATACTACCAAAATGTCAAAACCTGATTAACTGATGTCTAATTGATTGAGAACATTTCAGGCTGGACCTTTTGTATTTATGTAGAAATTCAGCTCATATCTGTCTATTGTCATGAAATGGTTGTATACTATACATACCATTTATATTTGTGGTGAAATTAATCATTAAATATGATTAATAAAATTGTTGTTTGTCTTTCTTCCTTTTAGCTCAACTTCTATGAGAGGCCAAATTCACATTTATTAATAATTGAGCTGAAGCGCAATTCAATTGCGCTGAAGCGCAATTAATTGCGCTGAAGCACAATCAATTGCGCTGAAACGCAATTAATTGCGCTGAAGCGCAACTCAATTGCGCTGAAGCGCAATTCATAATTAATTGCGCTGAAGCGCAATTAATTTTTCATATATGGCTAAACCCCCCAGTTAATTAATGTATAAATCCAATAGAAAAATAATTGCGCTTCAGCGCAATTCAATTGCGCTTCAGCGCAATTATTTTCCCAACTAAAACAGAAGGTACCGGTATGAATAAATTCAATAGAAAAATAATTGCGCTTCAGCGCAATTCAATTGCGCTTCAGCGCAATTCAATTGCGCTTCAGCGCAATTATTTTCCCAACTAAAACAGAAGGTACCGGTATGAATAAATCCAATAGAAAAATAATTGCGCTTCAGCGCAATTGCGCTAATTATTTTCCCAACTAAAACAGAAGGTACTGGTATTGCGAGTCAAACCCAACTAATACAGAAGCTAATGCTATTGCAAGTCGCCCTGACTGAAACAGAAGATAATTATATTGTGAGTCTATCCGACTAAAACAGAAGTCGCGAGTCACCCTGAAGTATACAGAATCTAATGCTATCGTATGTATAATTTTTATTTGAGTGCAGGACAAAATGTCAGGTACCAGATGAGTGGTGCCTGACATTTGAAAATGGCACCTGACATATTATTTCTCTGTATGCTATTGCCCAAACTTACTAGTAATAGTCTATCATCCGATTTACATGGAAAAAATCTTGTTTGCTGGTACGTCTGTATTATCAGTGCTATCTTCTGTAATTTTTGTGTGAACAGAACTGAAGAAATCTGTCAATTATTTCGACATGACAACATGCTGACAACAATACCGGAATTTCCAAAACCTACATCGTACAACAGAAACCGAAACGAAATGCAGAAGTATGACACTGCCTGTTATTAGTCTCACGATCCTCTGTGAGGAATGGAGAAAAATACTACACCTATGGCTGATAAACACAAGTTTTACGCAACAAAATTCATTTGATAAGATTTTCAGACAATATGCCACGACATTAACCTCGATCGAAAAATATCTATTACCTTCCGCCATATTCCGGTGCTAGTTTTTAGAACAACTGTTTTTCCAGATATTATTTTTATCGCCGGGGAAACCCCGGCCCAGCGCCATCACAGAAAAATTACTTCGATTAGTGCCGGTATTCTTGCAAAAAAAAGTCGCCCAACGCGACAATAAAGGCTACCCAAACAACCACTTATAGAAACTGTTCAAATATAACAGACGAGCATCACGACCAGCGTATTCAGATTTGCGTCGGGGAAATAATAATGCCAATATTATGTACAGTGCTTAGCCAATGCATTTTCGGTACCGGACAAAACAGAAGGTACAGGTATTGCAAGTCACCCCGACTAATACAGAAGGTAATGCTATTGCGAGTCTCCACGATTTATAGAGAACATAAAGAATAAAACAGAAGGAAATGCTATCGTGAATTGCCCTGATCACTAATACATAAGGCAATGGCAATGCCATCAGGAGCCGCCCCGATTCATACAGATGTTAATGGTATCATGAGTCACCCTGACTAAAACAGAAAGTATATACCGGTATCGCAAGTTACCCCGACTAATACAGAAGGTAATGCTATCGCGAGTCGCCCTGATTAAACAGAACATAATGCTATTGCAAGTCGCCATGACACGGACTAATCAATTCTATCGAGACTCGAGAGTAGCCCTAACAAATAAAGAAGTTAATCCAAAAATGAATCACCCCGACTAATACAGAAGATAATGCTATCGCGAGTCGGCCCAACTAAAACAGAAGATAATGCTATTACGAGTAGCCCCGACTAAAACAGAAGCTAATTCTATTGCGAGTCTTCACGATTAATAGAGAATGTAATGCTATCACGAGTAGCACCGACTAAAACAGAAGGAAATATGCTATTGTGAGTCCCCCTGATTAATACAGAAGGCATGCTATCACGAGTCGGCCCGATTCATACAGATTATAATACTATCATGAGTTGCCCGGACTAAAACAGAAGGTACCGGTGTTGCAAGTTACCCCAACTAATACATAAGGTAATGCTATCGAGAGTCACACCGACTAAAACAGAAGGAAATGTTTTGTGAGTCGCCCTGAAGGGAACGCTATTATGTG